>JAUMHD010009540.1:0-70760 GCA_032359135.1 Ulvella scutata
GGCTCCCAGCTCGTGATACCAGAGAATTGTTGCCCAGATACTGAGCAATCTCATCAACATGTTGATGAAAGCCCTCGCGAGACACGAATCTTGTGAGTCGGTGGGCAGAGATTTTGGGGAGCAATCTTATGGAAACTTCTTTGAGAAGCGCTGATTATGGTTCCTACCGTGGCCAAACCACCTGAATCTGGCCCACCTTATGGACAAGCGTATGGACAGGTCTTTCAACCGCACTGATTCTGGTACCCACAGGTCTGCCCCTGATTTTGGCAGGTAAAATCCGTTGGCAGGGCTGATGCATGACATCAGAGGAGAAGCAGCACAGCACGTGCGGTGTTGTGTCGGGGCACAGCAGGCTTTGGTCGAGTTCTGACAACGCCACTGCACCAGCCTGGGTTTGCATATCTCACCTTACACAATACTTTTCTCCAGGATCGGAGCATGTTGCTCAAAGTGGACTTTTGTGAGGATTGCTTACTCGTATCCATGATCTGTACCACTGTCAAGTAGTCTTTTGTCCTGACGATCCATTCATGGTATGAGCACCAGCTGCACCGCTAACTGTCGTTTGTAAAGGCCGATGCGCCCATCTTCAAATTTCTGCTTTCTACTCAAAGTTGGGTATTGCTGGATACCCTGAATATAGCTCAGGGCATCAACTCACCTGCTGACATCAGGTAGTAACTGGAACCAGGGAATGAGCGCGATCTTGCATCCTCACCCGCACGCAACATGCCGAAAAGAAGCCACGAAGCACAGCACCAGCGGTCCTGAATCATTGTGTCACTACCAGCAGATGGGGAATATCTGTGGACTTTGTCCCTTCTCCTTTCCTTTGGGCGTGACATCTCTGAATTTGCCAAGTTCAGATATCAAGCATCCAAGAACGAATCCCTGCACCGCTTTAGCCTGGGGGCGCCCAACACAACTACTGTTGCTTGCACACCCGAGGCGAGGGCATCTGCTGAGGTTGCCGAGTAGGTGGATAGGGAGTACTGGCGTTGCTATGCAGTGATCTGCAAGCTTGTGCAGGGCTTGATGTAACCTCATGCATGCGTACCTCTTCAGTTCCTTTAGAGAGATTGATCCGTAGGGTCACTTTCCTCCTTGTTACTGCTTTTCTACTGTGTTACGCTTTAGCTTACTATTAACGCAACATCACTCGTTTTTGGGTACAAATGAAGCCTACCAATTGCCTCTTGGACATGGACACACCAGGAACAATCACACATAACACACACCACATGGCATGTGACCTCTTGCCCTGGTACTGCCGTTTCTAATTATGGCCACCCAGACACAAAGGGACGGGTTAAGAAACCGCAACATCAGCTTGCTGGGGATCAGCACCCCAAATAAGCCCCCTTGGAACTTACTAAACACAGAGAGGGAGAGAGTCGAAGGAAGAACAAGATCAATACATACTATGCCACAGGTACACAGGGCGCACCATACGCTCTCCTAACCTGCTGCAGGCGCCGCTGGTGGCTACAAGCGCTACTATATAACACCACTGGCAGGGATGGCAGCGCCTTTGACATCTCCTGCGCGATGTCATGTGCTTCTGAGAATGAGAATGAGGAGGCAAGCTTCACCTTGGAGAAGCTGTCTGACACTGTCTGCAAGCGTGAAAGCAATAATCTGCGAAACAGAGTCAAGTTGAGGTATTATTTGATTGAAATAGTTGACGAAGACCACTGTGAGCAACAAGTGACCGCCTAGTCAAGAGCTGAACAACAGGTACCACGCTCAGATCTGTTTTTCTCCAACAAGAAAGCAACGAGCAGCCAACATAACCACAGACGCTGAGCATTGCATTTGTGTCACGTTGGTGTGTTTGGCAAGTACTGTTGTGCTAGCAGTCAGGACAGGGATCTGTACACACCTTCAGAGAAGACAACAGCTGCAGATTATGTGCATCAGAAATAGTAAGCTGCACACAAAACTGTCTTAGCGTCCGACAAAAATTGTCTTAGCGGTATGCATCAAGCCCTGCTGCGCTGCGTGGTGCACCAAGGTGTAGAGTACGGAAAGAAAAGCACACGTAGTCGTACCAACAAGAGCTTGCTGCATGTTTTCTGTCATTGAGCGCTGCTGTGTATCTTGCCGAGTAGTGCACCACTTAATCTCTAGATCTCCGCCACTGTGCGACCACCATGCAGTACGCAGTAAATCACGAAGCGCGCGGCCCTGCTAGAAAAGACTAGGATGGTTCATCTGTTGGCAGTATGCACTACCTCTACCTCACTTTGTCGCCTCGCAATTGATATCAGTGCAACTGGCATCGACGCAGTCGGTGCAACGGCCAGTTCATTGCAGGCATGTAATTAGCAAGCACCATAGTCATAGGGACAATTCGCTGCACTTTCAATTCTGTCAGTGTTGTGATATCTCGCAGAACTAGCCCTTATATAAGCTTATGTGTGCAACGCATGTAGACATGCACTGACTACTGGCACAGGGCCGCTGCTAGGTCAATATCACTTTAGCCATCTTCCTGGAGCTGAAAGTCTACCCTTCACCTTTTTAACTTCCAGCGACTCCAGTTGCTGGCGCTGCTAGCCCAGTAGGAGTGTGCCTGCCATAACAGGCAGCAGCCATTAGTACGGCCTCTAGTGGCCCAAACACAACTTCGCGCCGTTCCGAACACTACAATGGAAGTTGATGAAGAAGATGGCGACAGGGGAACAGGAATTCCGGAACTGGAGGTCCAAAGAACCAGGATGATTGTAGGCCCAGAGCTCAACTACCACGTACGTGCCCAGGCAAGGCAAGAAAGAGATAGCATTAACGTTACAATCGTATCAGCTTTGGTAATGGTGCCGCTTTGTGTGCCCCAATGCATGTTGAACATGTTGCTACACAGTGAGAAGCCTCTTCTGTTGCAAGCACCATGCTCAGCAGGTAGGACCCTTTGACGAGCTTGCATCCCGCGGATGGCGCTTCATACAAGCTTATGATGGCTGCATTCTACTCAATTTCTCCCCTGTGCTGTTCACTCTCCTATTTGAGGAAGGGAAGTGCTCTGCCGCTGTTGTGAGCAGCACTGCATGGTCCCACCAGCCATCACTGCCACCACATTGAGCCATTCTCAGCACATTGTCCTCACGCAGACTCTCAAAAAGATTACTTGCAGGTCAACACGGCAACTTCAGCGGTGACATACATGTCTGTGGGTTTCGACAACAGCTGGAATCATGACAACTGGGCCAAGAACTTCGAGATCAAGGTGGTGAGCGCAAAGCATGACACAGCAGTCTTTGAGCTGATCAACATTGACCCAAGCATCGTCAACAGCCTGCGTCGAATTCTGATCGCAGAACTACCGTCTGTGGCCATAGAGGATGTGTTTGTGGTGGACTACGACTGTGTGATCCCTGAAGAAGTGTTGTCCCATCGTCTGGGGCTGGTCCCGTTGTCTGTGGATGCTGAGCATCTCGAGGACAAGAACGAAGAGCAGTCCAACCACACCAACACTGTTGTGTTCAAGCTCCATGTGGCCTGCCGCAAGGTGTGCACAGCAGCGCCTGCCAAACACACACAGAGCGCGTGTACATGCGTGCTTGAGGGCACCACCAGTCCCTAAAGCAGGTTTTTCTGATCCTGTGTGCTTTTATGATAGAGAAAACTACGTATGCACCAAGTTCAAGAAGCGTTGGATCCCTCGCCATGCTATATAGTTTGACAGAAAAAGCACGAGAGCGCGTGTGCGGAGGCAGCGGGCTCGTCGCAGTTGCCGGCCTGAGGGTCTCTTCTGCTGCAGAGGCAGGACGGCACACTGGAGCACGACAAGGTGTACGCGCGGCACCTCAGCTGGCTGCCCAGTGGCAGTGAGTACCCTGCAGAGACAGGTTGCATGTTCGGGCAGCAGCAGGCGGCGTCAATGGACGCGAGGCCTGTGGATGGGGACATCCTCATTGCCAAGCTGCGGCCGGGGCAGTACATCGAGCTGGAGGCGCATGCTGTGAAGGGCATCGGAGCTGACCATGCAAAGTTTTCCCCTGTGGGAACAGCTTGGCACCGGCTGTACCCTGAGATTGCCATCCTTCAGGTCCGCTGCTCGCACACCTCCGCCTGTACGCTCTGCTGGCATGGTTTCGTGGTCACCTGTGCTGGCAGCACCTGGAACTTGGCGATTTTGTGTAGAAGTACTTTCAGTGTTTTTGGGGCGGGGGGGGGGTTCAGGCATGTTTTGGCCGTGTGTGTGTGTATGAGGGTTCTTGCACGCTCGCTGCCAAGTTGACGTGTTAGTTGATGGTGGTTGTTGACCGCGTTGTTTGTGTTGTTTTGCTGCGCCCTGTTCTCTGATCCCTTCGATGTAACCGCTGCCTACTTGGTGTGTCATGAAATCTCCCGCCTGGTGTGGTGGTGTCTTTCTGTCACTTGCTTCTGGCTATTAGGCTTCTTTCCTGCCGATAAAACTGCTTGGCCGGTTCGCAAGGCCCAGGCAGCCACTCTCTCGGGGCTGTGTCGACAATCTCAGTCCTCCCTCATGGTAAAAAAGAAAACCCTGTACGTGATCTTGCAATGTACGAGAGTAGCCAGAGGTGTGCAGGACGTGCCCGAGCAGATGGCCAAGGAGCTGGCAGACAAGATCCCTGCAGTGTTTTCTGTGAAGACAGCCAGCAAGACTAGCAAGAATTGGTTACATGCGAGCAATATCCGCGACCATGAATTCTATGAAGCCCTGGTGCGCCCCCAGTACTTCCTTCCAGCATGTGGGCTTTCCCGATTGTGCTATTCGATGATGAGCGTTCCGAGCGAATCAGCAGAACCTTGGTGCTTGCTTCTTCAGGACATTTCTGTTCTTTTCGGTTTCCTGAGTTTTCGACTTGGAAAAATGTGCTTCTAGCAGTCCAGGTCCTTTGAGTTTGAGTGTTTTGCTTGCGACGAGCCCGACTCAAGCGCATGTGCCCGCTGTGGAGGCGCCCCAGCCCCCCTCACTTGGTGCCTGGTCGCAGAAACATAATCAACATGTTCTTTATACGGCCTTCGTGAATCCAAATTTGTTAGATAGTACGACCCAGATCCAGCGAGGCCAAAAGGGTTTGTGCTGGTACCAGCTGTTGCTGCATATTTCTGAAGCGTGCGTGGCATAGCGGCACTCCAACAAGGCCCTGCGCGCCACAGGTGAAGGACACTGTCACTCAGAGCCGCTACAAGGACCATGTGGAGCTTAGGAAGCGCAAGGAGCACCACATCTTCACTGTGGAGAGCACAACGTCCATCCCAGCTGCGGAGCTGTTCACCCGCGCCATCCGCATCCTCCGCAGCAAGGGCCAGAAGCTCCGAAACATGCTCTAGAGCGCTCTGCTGGTGACACAGTATAGCTTCGTGATGGTGTTGTTTTGTCACTTGGGTGGAGCAGCGGCTATTTCATGCATTCTTCTGGGCTTTGATGTTCTTTCCGAGAGGCTGCTGCTGAAGAGTCGCATGCATGGATTCTGGAGCTGTCTCCTTTGCTGATTCTGCTGCATGTGGTGCATTCTGGCAGCAACTGGGTTCGATGTGAGGGCGCCCTGGCGCAGGGAGCGGCTGTTCAGTTGGTTGAGTAAGAAATGAAGAGAATTCAAAGGTGCCCTGAGATAATTGGTATGAGCAGGACTGTTGCATGGCCGAGAGTTTCGAGATTGTTGGGGTGTCTGTTCAGCGCACGGATGCTCCTGGTGATGCGCTGCTGCTCTGTGCCAGTATCGAAGAAATGTTCACAGGGGTAATTGGAGCTTTCTCGAAGGCTGCTGTGGTTAGTCTTGGCATGCATGATTTTGTGATACGAGTATAGAGCTTTCTTGTTTTCCGCCATGGTTCCTGGATGTGGCCCTTGGAACCGCATCTGCAGCCTTGTTCTGGCTCCCCGCCGAGAGCTGACTAGGCAGGGAAAAAGAACAAAAGCCCAGACATACGCCTTTCTGCAGGCTGTAATCAGCTTTGGTTCACCAGAACAATGGTCCACTCTGTGGCAACTGAGTGTACCGCTTCATAGAGATGAGGTCAGAATGAGCCACGAATATTGCGCGCTTCATGGCTACATTTCAAACGTGTACTTGAGTACTGCTCCACCATCGATCAATGTAATTTCACTTCAAATGTGTGCTGCTGCAGCGGCAGTGTCGATGCAAGGCGGGTTTCTGGCAGGCAGCGTGATGTTGTGGAGTGTCTAGTCGTTGTCACTTCGCTGTGTGCTCCCAGAGAGGAAGAAACCAGCTTCTTTCCTTTGGGTCAATCATTTGAGGGAGGTGCTGCCAGCCTTCACATGTAGCACACCCCACACCGTTACATACCAGCTGAAAAGGCGGGATATGGGCAGGAACCCACCTAGCCTGACTTGGGCTGCAGCCCACTGCAGCCACACCATTAAGACAAAACAACGAAATACGACCTCTGAACAATTCCAACCCAAACGAAAAGAACATCATCTCTGACCAACCACCAAGAGTAAAACGGTTCTGTCTATTCCGTCATCAGCATCCGCCATCAGCATCCATCCAGCTTGGTCGTTGGTTGGCCAAGTTGGATGGCGATGTTGGCCGTATTCATGAAGCACATCGCGACACTCAGACGCAGAGTACCCCCTCAAACACCCCTCAATCCACATGGCCAACACTTGCACACACAAACAGAGGCAAGACGCACTCTCTGATTGTGTGCCAGTGACGTGCCAGCATGAATGGTCCTTTCTCGCACACGGCGGCACCCACCCCGCCTTCACCCCCCCCTCTCCCCACACTCCTTATATCTGTCGATGTAATACCACACACTGATGATATCTGAAACATACTCTACACTGTGAATCATAAGGCCACGTCGTACATCGTGCCATCAATGCATCGGTTAGTGATTGTGCATCACTCAGTCACTCACTACTCACACATGCATCCGCATCCACACAGCATACGCGCTCGTTGTGCCCCAGCTGCGCCTCGTGTTGGTGCAAGCCTTGCATGCACATACAAGGTCGAGCATCAATGCACTACCAGTGCGGTACCGCAGGCCTGCCACGCACACCGCAAGCTAGCCCTGGTGCACTTTGGCCAAGGGATGCGGTTTACCCTGGCTGGCGCCAGAACTGGGGTTCAGTCGGTATCGGATACTTGCAGATATTCCCGCAGACCCAAACTCGCTCCCGAAGGCCTTGCCGGTGATCTCGCCCGAGCGGTCCGACCAGCAGCTGCCGCCGGACTCCAGGTGGTCAGGGCTGTCGTTGGCAATCACCGAGTCCCCCGCACCCGGCAGCGAGTACAGCCTGCTGGTGAACGTGTCCGGGGCTGACGAGTGCGTGGCGCTCCTGTCCGCCGCCGCAGAGTCCAACTCTGTGACAGCGCCACCCACATCCGCCAGCTGCAGCCCTTGTAGGACGGCAGTGAGCGGCCCGCTGTGTGCCCTGGCCCCTTGCATGGGGGGTGCGGTGAGGGGCGCCTGCCATGGCCTTGTGCCTGAAGCAGCCTGCCTGCCCTCGAATGCTTGCTGATACTGAGGCTCAGGCTGCGGTGATAGCAGGCGCCGCTGCGGGTGCTCAGGGGGCGGTGCCTGCAGATGATGCCGCAGCGGCTGCTGTGCGGATGCTTGCTGGCCCATCAGGACATACTGCTGGGGCTGCTGCAGGAGACCAGGCGCAGGGCCAGCATGAGCGCCAGGCAGTGGTCCCTTCAGTGGTGGCTGTGCTCCTTGCTGCCGTGCGCGCTCCTGTGCCTGTGCGACCGCAACAGCTGCTGCGGCTTGCAGGGACTTGCGGCCAGTCACCGCGCCTCCTGCGGCTCTCATGCTGCTTGCTAGACTGCTGCCCCGCACACTCGCACCCGCCCGCGCGCTTGCACTGTCCACTGCGTGTATTGAATGAGCAGCCTGCCGCTCCTGTGCACGGTTCTGACGTGAGAGCTTCAAGTGCATCGCAAAGCGGTCTCGCAGCGGCAGCTGCCCGCCGCCCTCAGCTGCCGAGATGCCTGCTCCGCCCACCACGCCTTCTGCGGCGCCTCCGCTGCCTCCCCCCGTGGGCCCCCCACCATCACCATGAACTTCATGCATGCCGCCTTCCCCTGATCTCCTGCCACCCTCGAGAACATTCCCCAGCACCTGAAGGCCCGGGAACCTTCTGTCAGGCGCCGGCGCCTCCGCACTCACTGCCAAACCACCCTGCTCCGCTCCATGCGTGCTGCGGAATGCCGCACCCAGCCCGCCCACCTCCAAACCCTGATGAGCGTGCTGCCCAGCGCTAGCCCCCGGTGCATGCCAATCAGCTGCCCCACCGCCACCGCCCTCACAGTGGCCGTGGTGGCCGTGGTGCAGGCCCATGCGTGGCAGCCCCCCTGAGCCCACTGCGCCAGCACCTCCTCCAGGCCTCTGCTCGCCCGGCGCGCCATCCACAGGCCTCGACGCCTGAGCAGCGGCCCCCTCCCTCATCGCTGCGGGCGGGCCATCGCGCATGTCCGCTGCGCCGCTAGATGCATGCGCATCGCGGAGGGTGCGCGGCGCCCTGCCGGTGACCTGCGCAGAGGCTGGCGGGAACGTGAGCAGCTGGGCGTCAGACGTACGTGCGTGCGTGGGCGACCGCGGCGGCGTGCCATCCCTCTGTGTAGACAGCACCAGCGCCGCGGTGTCGCCCTGCTCGTCTCCCAGAAGCTCTCGCAGCGCCTCCATCTCCGCATCCATGCCATCTGGACCTGCATGCATTGCGTGTGTGAGCGGTGCAGGTGTTCACGTTGCAACGCGTTGAAAGCTGCTGGTTCCCTCTGCATTGCACATGCATGTGAACTTTCGGTTAATCCGAACCTGCTCGGTCCAAACTCATGGATAATCCGAACAACACCAGTCAGCTCAACCCGTGGCCATCCATGCATTGCAACACAAATGAACAAACCGCGTCCATGCATTAGTACAAGACTGGTTAACTCAAACTTCTGGTTAGTGCGAACCAAACGAATGGTGTAGTGGGGATGTGGCAATGAACCACATGTTACTGTGGTGCGGACGGGGGCAGAGGGGGGCGTACCAGATGCCGCAGCGCTGCTACCGCGGCTGCGCCTGCCTGAGGTCTCCTCTGCGGGGAGGTCTGCAGCACCTGTACCTGCAGCAGTGAAGCCTGCTGGTGCAGCTGTGCTTGTGGTGGAGGGGCTGCCCTGCAGCATGCCACTGGCGCTGCCCTCGCAGCTGCCCGGGCCCTCCATAATCACCTCCACACTCGGAGCCAGGGGCCGGGGCTTGCCCGATGCATGCGGCTGCGGCAGCCTGTGGGGCCTCGTCAGCGCCGCTGCAGATGCGCCTCGTGTGGCGCCCCGGGCCCTTGAAGCGTGGTCGGAGTGGTCGCGAGCGCTGTGCGGGGCGGGCTGCGGCTGCGGGGACGAGGAGGCAGGGCCCGCATCTGCAGCCGCGTCTGTGCAGGGAAAGGAGACTGTGGCTGTGGTTGTGTGTGGAGCTGTGGTGTCGGCTGGGTCGTGCTGCACGTGGGCGGACTGCTGCGCGGGCTGCTGTGCGTGCTGCAGGAGCTGTGCGCTCGCGGCGAGCTTGTGCAGAACATCGGCGGCGTGCTGCGTGTTGTGTGCATGCTGCGCACGCGGCTGCTGGCCTGTCGTGCGCCACTGCAGCACCTGCAGCGGCGAGAAGTTCTGGTCGAGGCCGAACCTGGCGGCTGCGGCGGCGGCTGCGGTGACCTTCAGGGGGGCTGAGATAGGCCGCGGGGGGACCTTTGGCGCGCTCTGCGGCGCCGCGCTCTTGGCCACTGCAAGAGTCCCTGACTTGACCCTCGACTTTGGACCTCGAGGCACGCGCGCCGCACACGCTGCTGCCGCTGGTGAAGGAATGCTGCTGGCGGCCTGCTTGGCCCCTGCCCCGTGCGTGGCTCTTCCCGGTGACGTGTCGCCATCGACTGCATGCGACTGCACGGCGCTGGCGCTCACAGGATGAGGCGTGGAGTCATGCGCCGCGTCTTCGGCTGTCAGGGAGTTGCAGTTCTGGCTCAGCTCGTCGGTGGGTGCGACGTGGTGGTGGATCTGGATGTCGATGGAGGGCGCCATGGAGAACACGCTGCGGTCCCTCGCCAGCCTGCCAGACTGCGCCTCTGGGTACGTGTCCAGGCACATTGAAAACTCTCTGCTGTGGCCAGAGTTCATCAGCGTGCTGTGCTTGTGCGCGGGCCCAACAGCGTGCCTGCCGCGCTCCTGAGCTACAAACGCCTCGGGCGACAGCAGCGCATCCGCGCGGCCCGCCGCAGCACCGCCGGACTGCCTTGCATTCGGCAGCATAGAACTGAACAATGCATGGGACCCAGACGTGGTGCGCAGCGCCGCAACGGCATCCGTGCTTTCCCTCTCCACAGAAGATGACCTCGCAGCGCCCGGCACGGCGGCGCTGGAGCTGTCATGCATGTACGGCGCTGCCGCCGCGGGCATCGGCGAAAAGGACGACCCCGCGATCGTGTCCTCAAGTGCGCTGTATGACGCCATGCATGCGTCAGGTTGCGGTGCTTGAGCTCCTGAATGAGAGTCTTCCTCCGGGGAGCTGAGTGATGCGAACACCGGAGACTTGGACTCCGGTGGGTAGCGCTCGCAGTGCTGTGCGTGCTTCGCTCGCTGCTCGGGAGTGGCGGATGGGGGGGCCTCTGTGACGGAGCCTATGCATGCACCTGCGTGTTTGTTGGGGGCGGAGGCGGAGGCTCTGGGGGATATCGGCACCGACTGGGTGGCGGAGATGGTGCCGTGCTGCGCGCTTGCGGCGAGCGTGGCGGGGGAGGAGGGGCAGCTGTTCTGGGTCTGTGTGATGGAGTCCTCTGCGATCATGCCCGGCACGTGCGCCGCCGCCTGCTGCAGCTGCTGCAGGGCGCCCACGTGCACGTGGGAGGGCTGCAGCAGCGCCGAGTCGACGTTGGCGAACGGCTGCAGCACTGATGAGGTTGCGTCGTGGTGCTGCATGCGGACCGCCACCGCCGACACAGGGTCCAGCTGCGATGACACAACGGATGTGGTGCCCGCCTGCGGCGCCACGACGCTGCCAAAGAGCTGCCAGGACTGCATGGAGCTGTGCAGGAGGCCGTCGATCGAGTGCATGACGGTGCGGCCTGCGATGTGGGGGTCGCCCGGCGACGGGGACAGAGAGATGGTGTTAGACTCTGTGATGTCTGCGATCGTGTCGGTGCCTGCGTCGTTCATGTGCTGCGCGAGCTGTGCACCAGCGCGGTTTGACAGCGCGCCGTCGTGGTCGCTGTCCGCGGCGAGCTGCTCCTGGGAGGTGCTGGCGGCCCTGGGGCTTGCGCTGGGGGTGGCGTGCGGGCTAATGATGCGTCGCGGTGTGCGTGGAGAGTGGAAGGGGGTTTCGTCGTCGTGCTGAGCGCGCGCTTCGTCGGCGCTGCTGCGGACTGCGGCGCCGCTGCGGCTGTGCTTGAAGCTCGCGCTGGTGTGACTGCTGGAGCTGCGGGGCGGTGCTGTATACCTCAGGGAGCGAGAGGTGGATGGGGAGGGGGGGTGTGCTGTGGGAGTGGGCACGCCGGGCTGCTGTGGCCGAGCGGTCGGGCGTGAGGCGCTTGCCGCTGCGAGCAGCCCGTCTGTGGCGCCCAATGCAAGGCTGCCATTCTGCCCAGCATCTCTGTCTGCGTGTGCGTGCGCGAGCGGTGCAACAGAGGTGCCATTGCTATGCAAGCTCACACTTGCTGGCCTCCTGACAGCCGCACCAGTGGCTACGGCGGCGAGGGGTTGGCCATCCCCTGTGTGCTCACCAGCGGCATCGCCTGGAGCAGAGCATGGAGGGGCTGATGCAGCGGTGGCGGCGCTATCATTCACCGCAGTCGGCAACGACATCAGCTCTGTGTCTGCGGTGCTGCTCATGGCCTGCGCGTCGTCAGCCTTGCCCGTGCTCTGCCTGTCCCCCAGTGGGTTTGCCCACCACACCATGGACTTTTTGGGCTCTGCAGCAGTGGCTGCGGCCTCATGATGCTTGTCGAGCGTCGATGACAGCCCCAGCGACGTTGTGCTCACACAGTGGCTACTTTTCAGTGACATCAGCGCTGAAGTTCCACCTGTAGCACTGTAGCCATTGGCGGCCCCCCTCCCGTGCCCGCCATCTGTGGTGCCCCCTGCAGCACCCTGTGCAGGATCAGAGGGTTCTAATGCATGCACACCTGCGGCGTCACGGCCTCCAGACTGGGGCGGCGACATGTTGCCAGTGAGCAGGGTGTGCGCGGTGGACAGGGAGAGGTTGCTGGGCTGCGAGGCCCCCTGCGACTGGGAGGCGCGCGGGCTCAGCGGCGCGGCGAAGCGGTCAGGGTCGCCGAGGTCTGCCTGCCTGAGAATCTCTGTGAGAGTACCTGCGCCGACGAGAGTGTCCCCGGCCTGCGCGCTCGCCCCCCCTGAACTGTCGAGCTGTTGCGCGGCAGGAGCCGCACCACCACCGGCGGCCGCCTGCTGCTGTGCCACTGCAGGAGGCTGCTGTGCTGCAGCCTGGGACCTCAGGCCCGCCGTTGCTGCATCATCCAGCGTCACGCATGCCGCGGAGGCCCCCGATGAACCCACGGACGTCTCCTGATCTTTCTGTGGGCCCCCTGCAGCCACTTTTTTCTGCGGTACAGGCTCCACACTGCGAAGAATGGGCCGCAGAGCGCCGTGGTGGGCGGGCAGGCCCTGTGCGAACTCTAAGGATATGTCACCAGAGTCAGAAACGTGGCCCACCATGCTGTTTGACTGTATCGGATGTACCGGGTGGAGCGGCTCCATGTGGGTCTGCATGCGTGCCACTTGCGCAGACCGCTCCCGAACCAGGTGGCATAGGGACAACGCACCCCCGTCCAGATTCGAGCTCCTCTCTGCTGCGTCCAGTCGGCCGCTGCTGCGAGCGTGCGGGCCCCCTGCTGCGCTCGCGTCGCTCACTGAGTCATTGGATTCGGAGCCTGACCTGGCTCTGGGGCGTGCGCACTGCGCAGGCGCCACAGAGGGCTTGCGGGGGTGGTTGGCGAGCGCCGCGGAGGATGCGAAGGAGGCGGGCACGCCACTGTCTGTGATGCAGCCAGAGGTGATACTGGAGCCGCCGATCCCACAGTCGGGCTGCGCACCGATCGCCCACCGTATCAGGGAGCCTTCACTTCTGCCCGCAAAGTCCCCTGTGCCCCCACCACGGCTGCCGCTGCCGGCGCGGGGGGCTGCTGACGACTGGGAGGAGATGTGGCTGAGCGTCGGTTCATCGCTGCTCGCGCGCGCAGCCTCGACAGGCGCTGACGAGCTGCGCAGTCCGCGCAGCTTGCTGCTGTAGCTGCTGCTGCGGGTGTCTGCTTCTGGCTGCCGCTTGAGAAGGTAACTGAAGGGGGGGAGGCGCCACACGAACCGCAGCGACGCGGTGCGGCCAGACGAGGTGGAATCAGACGAAGCCTTGGTCATGGAGGACGTCGTTGCGGCGGCGGACACCGGTGCGGTGCGGGAGGATGCACAGCTCATGGTGTGCGAGGACGACGCCGAGCTGCTGTGTGGCCGCAGGGGTTTCAGGTCGCCGCTGCGGGGCGCCTGGAAACGCAACTGGGGTTCTCCGTGCTTTGACTCCACCTGCTGCACAAGCTTGCTGCTCGGGCCATCTGAGGCTCCTTGCACAGCCTCCCTGGCCTCCACCCGCACCTACAGGCCCCCCACTCATCAGCGCGCATTGCTGCGCACTCCTCAACTGGCTGGTGTGCTGGACTGAGCACAAGGCAAACTGTTCATGATCGCATAGTTCGAGGTACAAGTTTACATCAGTATAAGTTTTACATCTACAGCATCACCCCATCATGAAGCATGCCTTTATGGACCTGACCACACCACAGTAACACCTTGCCCATCTGCCATGTGTCTACCAGTGCTCACAAGATTCATCATGCATCATAGCTACAGGGACGCACAGCTTGCTGGGGTGCTGCGGTGGGCGCTGGCATGTGTTGCCGCGTGACACAAATGCATGGACGTGGCAGCAGCCCAGCACAACGCACAGCACATATCACACAGCGCACAGCACAACCTGCATTCTGCACACTGCGCAGCAGGCTAGTGAGCAGGCGTGTGCATGTGCAGGCAAGTGAGGCAGGCGAGCGGCGCGCACCTGAGAGAGCTGCGGCGAGGCGGCGGCCATGTGGTCAGGGGGCAAGTACAGCCTCCTCCCCAGCCCACCATCCGCATCCCCGACACTGTCATGCATGCTGCCCGCAGGTGACGCTGCCGCGGCCAGGGGGTTGGAGTGGGGCCGCAGCTTCGAGTCGGTGTCCCCGGACGACTGCAGAGAGTCTGCAGCTGTGGCTGTGCTGTCTGCGGCGCGCTCAGTCTCACAGCCTGAGGTTCTTGACAGGTTGCGCGCGCTGCCCGTGCCACCCCCGGCCAGGCCCCCCGTTTGACCCCCAGACTGCATCGCAACAGCTCCCTGCCTCAGTGCTGCTGTGCGCTGTGGTTCCGTACAATGCTTTTGTAAAGTGAGCACGTATAGTGACTCACTGCACGAGAGAGAAAGACCACCAATTAACTCGCATTGCATAGTCAGGTGAGCGTAAATGCGCTCTGTAATGATATAATGATTCGTTTATGCGGATTGAGATTCTTCGACATTCACAATGGGTGTGTATGAACGCGGTATGCATGGAGGCAGAGCAGAAGACATGCAAGTTACACGTGCAGTGTTCCTTGAAAACTCCCTTCAGGCCAAAAAGGTGATGAAATAGTGAGCAAGAGCCTGTCAAATAGCTATAAACCCACGTTTATCACTAGGAGCTATAACCCCCGTTTATCACTAGGTTACATTGCCATTTTAGCCTTTTGGGCTGTCAACTGGGCAAGTACCCAAATCACTGTCTGAAACAAAGGCAGAAAGTAGTCAGAACCTGCATGCATCACCAAGGAAAAAGCACAACGTCTTGCACGCTGATCTTCCAACCTGCTGTGCTGTCACTTGGAGGGTTCAGAGTGCACGAGCAGAGCGTACAAGGGGGGGGCGGGGGGGGGGGGTGCACGCACCGAGGAGACACCATGTTCCTCAGCAATGATGTAGAGGTTGCGGTTGATGCTGGGCACCGCGAAGCGGCCACTGGCGCTGTTGATCCAGGAGCGCGCGCGGGAGGGCTCTGACTGTCTCGGCATGGTGCCAAAGATGTCCCTGGTAGCTGTGGACAAATGCAGGCTATCCTTGTAAGTCTCCTCAACGACCCTTTTCACATACCTGAACGACCTGACCATGTCACTGAAGCGTTGAAAGAGGAGTGCGCTTGAGTGTGTGTGTGTGGGGGGGGGGGGGTGGGGGGACGCACCGCACAGGCAGCAACCACCACAGTATCGCAGCAATAATAAAGCAACAGAGTAGCATATACTTGGCACCCGAAAACCTTGGCCGTGGCGACTTCTCGTTGGCCAGAGCTGTGTCGGTCAGAATGCCCAGTATCGCCGCTGTGGCATACACCCCCACCCAGAGGATCGCAGTGGGAAGCGCAGACCGCACTGGGAACGTGAACTCACTGGCAATATCCAGAGCGATGGGGATTGCGAGGAACGCCATGACGCTCATGCATATGAGGCATGCTTGAATGTTGTCGTAAGTGCCGCGGGAGCGGATGCTGATGGTGAGCACGCCCGCCAGCACAGCAACCACTGTCTGGGAAGCGGCGACAATGTATTTGTGGCCTCTGGTGCAGTCCAGTAGACAGGTGAGAACGCCTGCATGCATGATGCGTGAGGATGGCGAGGTGTCGGACTCAAACTGAAAGATGCGTCATTCACCAGAGACCCGCACACAAGCAGGCTTCTCAGGCAGGGGGGTGTGGTCTGGGCGGTAAGTGGTGTGAGTGGTGTGAGTGCCCAAACCACGAGTGAGTGGTGTGAGTGGTGCGGCAGGGGGCGCGAAATCGGTGCGATAAGGTGCTCACAACAAAGCGCTAGGTGAGTGTTTTCTAGTTTCAGAAATGACAAGTGGAGATACACGATTCACATCATAAATCTGACGATGCGAGCAAATAGAGCTAGAAATCGGCCCCTGAAGGCAAGAATCTGAATCAAATGAGAAGTTCGCGTACAAAACAGATCCTGAAAGGGAAAGACACCACAAGGGGTTAGGGGGGCTGGCGCACTTGCGGGCACTGCAATCGCACCAAACGAGCCTGCCACAACTGACAAGTTGATCGCCTCTTCAAGACTAGCGCCGTTGCTGGAGTCCAGGAACTCTTCCAGAAGCAAATAGTACACAAGACATGCACCCATGCCTGCAGAGAACGCCAACAGCAGCTGCCAGAACTGCGGAATTGAAAGCACGTCCCACGCTTCTGAGAGAAGCGGTCCTTCCAGCCGATCTCGCTCCCTCTTCAGCTGCATAGCTATGCTACCTTGTGGACTCATACTGGTGCTGCTACTGGGCTCTGCAGTTGAGGAGCCCACGAGGGGCCCTGAGGCATTAGTATCCGCTGTTGTTGCTGCTGTGGCCACCGATCGGTCCCCCTGAGCACTTCCGCTGTCACGAATGAGCAAGTTTGACGTCAGAAGCTCCTGAGCTGCTTTAATCCCGTGATGAGAGGAATCTGATGTGCTGAGGTCTTCTATGGGCTTCTCTGAGCCATGGGCTGCTTCTGCGGTGATGCAAGGTTTGAGAGGGGGACCTGAGGTGATCAGCGGCACACCTAGCAGCGCTAGAGCTGCTATTGCTACATGGATGATGAGCTCGCGATCGAAGTCGATTGCTAGCAGCAGCTTGGACCGCTCGGAGAGGTTTATGATCAGCAGGTTGGAGTGCAGGCCTGCTGGGATGCTGAGACTCATCTGCACAGTCATAACAACAGTAACAGTACTGTGAGCTCATTGGGATCGCCACTTGCTTCTGTTCTTTGTCTTGGGCATGTACACCCTCTGATGTCCCAAAACGCAACATGGAATAAATACTTGAAGGAGCACAGAACCCATGATGTCATTCATATGCATGGGATGTTGATTACGCATTTGTGCAGCGAAATTATGCTCTAGCTGGTCCATGCACCGCTTTCAATGCTCCTACCAGTTGGATGCTTCGGATAGGAACCGTAGCTTTCACATACTGAGTTGGTGAACTCAGCTAGGATGTGTTTCCATACTTATAAATGATGAATGACGTACAAAAATAATCTAAGCGTGGAGATGTTGTTTCACAAGGTGGATGCTGTTGATGTCATTCGGCAGAGTTCAACACATGTTCCCCTTTGCAACTGGTTCAAAGTTGTGAGGCGAAGCACAACATCATATAAATGAATGTGTGTGGCTGGTACAGTACGTATGGGCCAGGTGTCAGCCGGGTGGTTGCAGCGCCGTGCCAAACTCTTCAGCTAAACACCAGTCAATTATGTTCATAATTAGATAATAGAGCAATCATAAACGATGGCTGGGTGCAACTGCAAAATGACACGGGAGACCTCGTACTGTTCAACATCCACAGCAGCTGACTGAGCCGGCAGCTGGCACCAACACAGGAACACAGGAATCCAGTCGAAGATAATTCTCTGTATGTATTACACCGCTGAGTTGAGAGGCGCACCAGCGTGGTGGCGAGTCCGAACTGTCGTGCAGGAAACCATGTGGCAGCCAGTACTGCAACACAGGCTTGAATAGGCACGGCTCCCAGGGCTGCGAGGCAATTACCACTAAGAATCCACCAATACGCTGCATTCGAGCAGCTGCCCGTGCCCTTGTCTCCCTCCCGGGCCACATCTTGAGCTGCATACACGCACCGCAGAGATACGCCCAGGACCATGCAGCTAACAGAAATCGTGAGAGCCTTGCGTAGGCCGAGATGTTTCATTAACCATAGCCCTGGTATTGCGCCCACGACAGCGGACATGAACCAGGCATAGCTAAGGAAACGGGTCTGTGTCACTGGAATCGGGTTGGACTGACACATCCACCTTCCAGCCGTGGAAGGTACGACGAATGGGTGAGCAACACTCCATAGGGCAAAGTTTATAATGAACCCGACTGCCAGGACTAGCCACCTCCTCGCAAACAGAACGTGCGTCCCCATGGACGTCGCTTACACCGTGCCTGTCGCTACCATGACCTGCATCTGATAGAGACAGGACAACGAACTACGTATCGAGTGAAGCACCTGTTCTCTAGGTCTGACATATTGCCCAGCTCTTTCATCACAATCTGGCTCGTAGTCATGCATGCGAGAGCTGCAAAACACCCACAAACTTACCCTTGGATATCGAAATCGTAAACTCTCCAGTGCGTTCGTGGGACAGGAATACTTTGGCGCTGCCGAGGTGCGGCAGGTATGGCACTGAAAATTGACTTGTTTTTCGTGCCAGTCGCCTCCTTCCTCCAGCACGCTGCAGATCAAGCAGCCGTTGTGACTAAACCCATTGATCAATCGCCTGATCCGACCTCAGGAGCAATAGTGTCGTGAGACAGAGCAGCCGGCTCAAAGATGCCAAAAATGCGTGCGTCTGTTCCTCAGTGTGTGGTCTGTAGAGCGACTGTGCTGTGCGTTTTGACACCAGATGACTCAACTGCGCAGTTGAGTCATGCACAACTTGTTCGTAACAGAGATGAACAAATTATTCGGGTGCATTAAAAATACATAAATCAGCGGTGTTAGCCTGGTCAACGGAGACAGGCCTGGTAAACGTCTACTGCATGTTGCAAGAAGTAGTAACATTTCGACTGTATAGCTTTTACAAGTCTAACGGTGGCGCGAACGCAAACCTCCTGCGCGGCCTCCTGTCTCTGTGGCGGGGTGTTCGCTGTTTTCTTGCCTTGGTGTGTTTCCTGCCTTGTGGTAGGAGTTCCATGGCTGCTGGTTACGGTGCTAGCGTTGTTGGCTGGTTTCGGATGCTCTATGGTGGTGTACCTGTAGTGCTTGTGTGCGGCGTCCCCGTTCACGCCCCTGTTGATGTAAACACACCCACTGTGGGCTCTTCCAGCTCAGCCACCCCCTCGCACCCCTCCGGCACCCACGGCCCCTTTCATCCTCCGAACCTCAGCGCCCCCACTCCAGGCTCCATATTGATGGCGCCCTTCCCCTTCCGCCGCCACCTCCTCCCTCCTGCATCCCCTCGAACCTCCGCCCTCCTCCGGAGCCCCTCAATCCTCCGCCAATACCCGCCCACCCCCGTGCTCCTGGCCCCTCTCCCCTCCCGTCGTCTTCTCCAGCCCTCCACGGCAGCTCGGGTGTCCTCCTGCTGTGGGGTCTCCTAGTCGCGCCTATCAGGGCCCGCGACGACGGGTCATTTGTTCTGCGCTGTGCTGTTTTGCAACAGCACTGCTGACACGTGGCGATTGTGTGTAGACGCTTGGCACTGTCTCTGTGGCACTCTAGGCTTTCGTTCCGGCTTTGTCTGTTTGCTTTGTGGAAGTTGAATCAATATGGTGCGGCACGGTAGCACACGAAGCGCATAGGACTAGGAGAATCTGCAAGAAGATAATCCATGTAATTTTGTGCTGCTTTCGATCTTGTGGTGCTTGCTCCTTAGGTTGTCACAGATGCGCTTACGTCTTTGCAAGCTTCGTGCTTTAGTACTGCGCCACTGTCGATGCAACTTTCAACCAGTCTGGGACCAACTTACACAAAGATCTCAAGTCTTTGTGCCCCAACCTCACACGCAGCAGCTCATACCCAATCCTTGCATCAGCAGCTCGCAACACAGCTTCTGTTGACAACACAGAAGTTGATGCACAGGATGTGCAAGCAAGTTGCCTTCGGAAGCCACAGCCGGGGACAAAGCTGTTGTCCCCAAACACAGTGCGTGGGAGAATGGTGCCATTCTGTCTTACAAAAATGCACCCTCAGGACTTTGCCCCTGTCAACGAAAACACACTCTCAGAACGTCAGCCCATAGACCGTCATTGTGGGCTGCCTCCAGTGAATGCGAATGGTGCTGGCTGCTCTGCAACAGCAGCACGCTGCGCAGAACAGCCTGCTCTGCATGTTCACTGTGGTGTGGCTGGAACGAAGGCTCTTGATCATTGTGATGTACAGCAGGCTACTGCAGCTGCAGCAACAGATCTGTGCAATATTTCGGCTCCACAGAGATAAGCTCACAGAGTCTTGCTTGATCGAGATGTATGGATGACTACTCTCTTTTTTGCTGATGCAGCAGAAGCCTGCTCCCTGAACACAGGAACAATGATGCACATCATTCGCTGCATCTGCGAAGAAGTACACTCCTTGACAGCAACAGAGGAATGTTAAATGGTTAATGCTCGAAGGGAAAGTAATGGTAAGTGCCATCCTGACTGGTGCCGCTGTGAACAGCATGTTGTGTGCATTGCTTCACACATGTGCGATAGGTTCTCAGACAGCTTCTCAGACAGCTATCACACTCTAGCACTGTACTTGAGATCAACCACAACCAAGACTGCACGCACCTGCAGTGAGTCACTTGTGCTTCCCCATATATAATCCACCAGGAGCGAGTCTTTCAGCTTTCAAGTGGTCACACTCAAGTCTACCGGTCACGAGTGCCACTGGAGACGCTGTTGCTTAGCGTTCAGACCTTGCAACGAGGATCGCACGGTCCGTACATGCTTGTGATGTGGCTTGTATGCTATCAGACTATCACAGGGGGTTCAGAAGTCAGGTACACGTGCAGCACCGGAAACTCGATGATGCACGCTCCATTCAGAGCTTCTCGAAGCGTTTTGGAGTTTGTCACATGCTGCAGGCGTTTTTCACTTGCTGGTACCTTCTCACGCTGCAGGAACAAGCTGCATCCTTGGGCAGAAGCCTCTACATACTTGTCCAGCTGTAAGTGCATCTTCCCTGCACCAGGCCTGCAGACTAGCACAGACTCCAGAACCTGTACCAAACGTGACTACTGGGTGAGTATAACATAGCGATACGGATTCAAAACAGACCCGAATGACACGAGATGTGCGTGCTACTCTAGAATGCAAAGCACAGACACCAGTCGAAAGAAAGGATAATACTCGCACCTCCTGCAGAGTGCGAGACTCTGGTACATATTTCTCGTGATGTACCACGTCCGTGTTTGCGAACCGTAGCTCCAGATGCCATTTGATGATGTTGCACCCCTTCAGGTACTGACTCGAGTTCTGTCTGCGTCGAAGCATGCCTGCACTGAGCTAGTACCTTCATTACCTGGTGACACTTCTGTTGATGGATAGACGAGCAGCTGAACGTTTTGGTTGCAGCTTCAAGAGCGCAGCGCACAACTGGGACTTGGAGCACTCAGTTCTCGCATGTCCGCGAGAAGGGTCAGCAGCGACAATACCTTCACTCATAAGTATCAGTTCCACGCCCGCTCGACGTGCAGCTGCGACCAGCCTTTGATTGTTCTTCCCTCGCCCTGGCTTGCTCTTCTCGCCCTCCCGCCGTCTTTCTGCGCCCTCTGCTACACCTGTGATATCCTCAAGCAGCCAGTAGTCAGACATCATTGTGTTTTCAGTATAGTTATCGACAGCAACAAACTCCTCCCTGCGGCGCTTGCCTGTGCACCCAGATGTCTCTTTGTGTGACCTGCTACATTCCAGGCTGCATGTGCGAACCAAGCAGCCTGCGCAAGAACTGGGAGATTCAATGACGTGCAACAAAATGTTTTATACCATCACTTACGCGTCAAGCTACGGCAACAGCAGTTGTGTCGTGGCATGCCTGGGCACTTGTACTTGAAGGGTTGCTCTCTGCATTGGGAGCACAATTCTTCAGTTCCAACAACTAAAGAGTCTGCAGCATTCGTCATAGTAATGTCGGGGGGGACTCAAGCGTGTGCAAAGCATAGACGAACGTCTGTACACTGTAGGCGTCTGCGGAGAACTGTGTCCACTTCGACGTGAGCGTGAGTTCAGCACCATACGACCTCTTGATGTGATCCTGATAGGACTTGACGTGTGCAGCGTTCTGCAGGATTTCGTAAGCGTGCACGACACCTCCTGAGACCACCAAGCCACCACCTGAGCCATGCAGCTTGTGGGACGCATAAAACAGCACCAAGATTCGCGATACTCAATACACATCCCAGTATCCGCATCCATAGTCCCTCTAACTTGCTAGACATCGCATCTGCACACCTGATCGAGTTTTGGACTGCAGAACGAGTACCTGGCCGGTCATGGTATCCGGCCAGTGCCAGGCAGAATCAGAAAAGCTCTTGGCGTTGTGTTTTGTGTTCGAGCTGTTTGGTGTAGGCTTTCGACAGCACAGCATGACCTGATCTAACCACGCTAGTCTGGTGGCAGGCTTCGAGCGGCACTGAAGGTCGCCGGACCCAGTATAATCCTGGTAATTTTTGTCTCTGTCTTTTAATCACAACCTTTAGCCCCTATACGGCGTTTTCCTGCCAGCATAATGGCATATGAGGCAGCTTTCGATGGCATGACTTTTACAAAGGTCAGCTCCGGCTTGTCCGATAATGCTGTGCTCCATTCGCGCTACCGACACTTCCAAGCTACGCATATTGATAATATAGGCTTCTAGACTGCGGCTGACTCACGTACGTGTTTGCAGTACATGCTATCAGGAGCCACAGCAGGCATTGCAGAGCACGTCGCCATGTTTCCTGTGGACACAGTGAAAACAAGAATGCAGGCACTGGCACATCCAGGGCAGAGGCTGCACGGGATGTCCCTGCACGCAGCTGTGTCTGCGATAGTTAGGCGGGAAGGCTTGCTTCGCATGTACCGGGGGGTCGGGGTGGTGGCATGGAGCGCTGGGTGAGTCCATCTTCAGCGTCTGTCTGCTATCTATTTATCGATCTTTCTGTAGATAGCAGTCTCATGGGGAACTCTAGCATGGTTGTGTCAGGATACACCGCAGAGGCAGCGTGTGACTTCACACAGGGCCCCATCAAGGATATACACCCTCCAGCTGTTTAAACAGTTCAAAACCAAGTGCTCTATAGCATCAAGGGGTGCATATGTATGAAATTTAGCCATGCGGCATACTAGTAATTCATCACTGCTCAATTGAATTAGATGTGTGTGCGTGTGGCTCATGAAGTGCACTGCCCGAGGAGTGCTGGCGAAGGGCACTGCCAAGGGCAGCGAAGCAGACTCCCAGAACGACTTGGCTATTGTGAGCATTCAGATTCCTGTTCCGCCACATGTTGCAGGCTGAGCGTGCAGTTTTGGGCAAGAGCTGTGATGCATGGGCTGTAGCTTGTGTCTCGTGCACTGCCTCCGCCACTATATCAGCCAGTGTACGTAGACATGCTGGGACAAGCACAAGGTGCCCTGTATCGTTCTCATTGTACAACCTGGAAAGGTAGTGAATAGGCAAGAACCGAAACGGCCAAAATCAACTACAACAAACGAATCACCGCAAGGTGCTCTATAACAGTCCTTGACGGCCCGTGGCACGTGCAGGCCTGCCCATGCTCTATATTTTGCGACTTATGAGGTCGCAAAGCAAAGCCTGGGAGTGCAGCGTAGCAGCCATGCACCTCTAGCCACAGCCGCAGCAGGCGCCATAGCCACAATAGTCAACGACGCTCTGATGACGCCTGGAGACGTAGTCAAGCAGCGCCTGCAGCTTGCCAACAGCCCGTACGCCGGCGTCATGGACTGCATCGTGAAGACGTACCGCTCCGAAGGCATCAGGGCATTCTACCGATCTTATAAGCTCACGGTGCGAACCCTCGGCTTGTAGCATGAATTTAAGCATTTGTGTCATGCATTTGGTGGGGGCTTATGCCTCTGAGGGAAACAAACTAGTCGGGAACCTGACCTGCGCTGCAGGGCTGCAACGTTGGCACATATCTTTCCAAGGGGAATGCCTCATAGGGCTCTGTGCTTTAGTTCATGGCTGCGGCCTTGCTTTCGCTCATTACAATCGAAATGTTGTAATGTTGGCCAAGAATTATGAACAAGAATTTTGTGATGGTGCTATCATGTCGACTGACGTGGTTGTGTTCTGTGCATGCGGCTGTTTGGGTTGCTATCCAAACGGACACCAATGACACCAAACACAAATCTAACGTTGAATTCCTTTCTTGGCTTGTAAGGATTTCCTATCATTCGGGCATTGATTTGATATGTGGGTTGCATCGATTCTCTGGAATCTATCAACCCGCAAAGCTCTGTGGGTTACATCAATTTGATATGTGAGTTATTTATTGACTATGTATTAATGTACTATGTGGGATTCATCGATTCACTATGCAAGCGGGTTGCATCCCATGCGGTGAGCGCACACTGCAGGGTGCGCTCAACTGTGCCTGACTGCGGCCCTCTGTGTGCGCAGCTGCTCATGAACGTGCCCTTCACAGCAGTGCACTTCTCAGCGTACGAGTCCGCAAAGAAGCTGCTGGCGGCAGAAGACGATGAGGGGTTATCGGTGCAGCTGCTGGCTGGGGGGGCTGCAGGAGGGCTATCTGCGGCAGTCACAAACCCGCTAGATGTGGTCAAAACCAGGCTTCAAACAGATGGCACGCTCCGGCAACATCGAGGCCACCAGTCCAGCTCCGTTGTGCGCAACCCCTCGCCTGCCTGCGTGCTTTGGAACAGCCGTGCTCTGACAACATTCTCGCATGCATGTGCAAGCTGGCGAGGCCTCTCATGTTGTGGCTTTCCTGCCACCTCTGCCCTGTGCCTACTCACATGTCATCCTTTCGAACTGGAAAGGCAGTGAATCAGCAAGAACGAAAAGTAGCCAGAAGCATCCGGAAAGGCCTACAATATCCAGAAACTACCAACACAAAACATCAGCACGTCAATTCGAAAGGCACAACGGCAAGCCCACGAAAGCCTTTCCCAGCACTTTTGGCGCCTGCGCGAAGTGAAACTCTTGTATGTTTCTTCAGATGTGTTCTCTCACTTCTTCGGTTTCGGTTGCAGCTTCCTTTGGTTCTAGTTTTCTTTATCTCTGGGTGCTGTGCAGGTGCAAAGCCTAAGGGGCCTGATAGCAGCAGAAGGCTATGGCGCGTTGCTGCATGGTATATCTGCCAGAGTGGCGTTCCATGTGCCGGCTGCGGCAGTCTGCTGGGGCACATATGAAACCATGAAAACCCTCCTGTCTCGGTAGCAGTGACTGAGGGGCAGCAGCAGGGTACGTGCAGCAGTGTCGGATCTCCTGCCTGTGGGCCTCGTGCAGGGGCTGCGGGTGTATGTGGGAAAGTTGCATCGATTCTGGCGCAGCAGAGGTTGGCGTAACCTGCGCAGCCGCATGGCGCAGCAGGTGCAAGGGTCTGTGCTGGTGCGAGGGTGTGCTTGCATCGGATGCGTCGCAGTCCACTGCCAGAAAGAGTGCAAGGCTCTGTGTTGATGCAAGGCTGTACACTCTGCAGGAGAAAGAAAGGAGGGAGGTAGGCGGGCGAGCCCCACTGCCGCATGAGAGCGCAGGTGCTGTGGTGGCAGGGGCGGAAGTTTGAGTGATTAGGATTGTAAGCCGCGCAGTCCGAGGGCCTCGCCACGCAACAAAACACACGCATGCATGATTGCCATGCATGCATGGGATATGCACTCATTGTGCTGCTGCACTGCGCCACTGTAGCGCACTATGGAAGTGCGTTCATGTGTGGTTTGACATGCATGCATGGGATGTTTTGTGGTGGTCAGGTGGCACATGAGTCCTCGAGCGAAAGTCACGCTGCCGTGAATTCGTGAGATATGTACTTGGTGTTGTGCATCATCTCACGTGTGCTTGGTGTTGCGCATCATCTCACGCCTGAGTGTTTGCCACAATCCAGGAGGCCATGCATGTTGGTAAACACACTTGACAACATGTTCCAGGTGTGCATACCAACATGCATGGAAAGTGTTGCAACACTGGTTGAGCTTTCTCAACTTTGGTTGCTTGTGAGGTTACATCGAGGTTGCTTGTGATCCTGTGCACTGCTTGTGCCCCTTGGCTCTGCCACAGTTAAAGCAGGCCCCATACTTCAAGGTTCACGACTGACACCATGTTTCCCAGGCTCCTGGCACCACTGTGGGCTGGGCAGTAAGCTATCTGTGTGTTTGCAGTTGACCCTCCAATGGAGCAATGGAGACGTCCATGCATGCACGAGAAATTATCACATCGCTGCTGGCGCATGGTATCTGTACACAGAGTGCAAGCATCGTGTATCTCAGCCCACCGCCTGCAGCGCCAGCATCTGGCGCCTATCAGTGCCGGCTGGGGGTTGCGAACCTGCTATTGGGATCTGTACCGACAAAGTATCCGGATGTATCCCCCCAATATTACATCTCTGTGGCATCTCAATACATCTCACTACACACCAACACCTCGAGAGCACCATAGTATGCTCGATGCACTGAGGCTCGGCTCATTCCGGGTCACCATATCCATATGATAGGAAGCATCCAAGGCGCAAGTTAAACACTCCCAGGCCACAGAATAGCATCCGCCAGCAGCCACTACTGCTGCACCCTTCAGGGGTGCACACATCCTGGGTGTGTGGATGCGTCACTAATAGCGGCCTCCGTAGCTGGAAGCGCCCACGTCCTGGGGCAACCAGCCTCACGTGCACACTGCCTCAAGCGCAAAGAGAACCATGCAAACACGCATAAAAGAGCCGCTAGTGCAAACAGCCTCAGGCTCAAATGCAAGCAGCCTTGATATTGCACAGGAGAGTGTGAGCGTGTGCAAGCTTACTCCTTGACCTTCCTACGAAGTGCTTCGAGCTCCATGTCGATGGCGTCCTTCACCTTGGGCCTGCTGGATGTGCTGGAGGAGGAGGAGGGGGGGCTTGAGCCTGAGGTCAGCTGCTTCTTCATTCTGCACCCACGACAAATGCCTCACACAGTGCAGGCACAACCAGGGACGATGTCTCGGCTATAATAATCTGACCGTTGTTGCATTCGAACTTCAGACTGCACTTGCACCATATAGCTCCTCCGCTTGCAGAAGGCAAGGGTGCTAACACGAATACGGAACATGAACTGGTGCACAGTGGCACCCCATGAAAGAGAAAAGGCGCTACTACAGACGATGCCATGCTTCTGCGAACTGGTACGCTGTGCGAGTGACATGGAACAGATACGGCAGTGACAAGGCCCGTGAAGGCCACCGGCAGTCACACGCACAGGCAGCGGTGCACCCTTTTAGTAACAAACACCGAGAGAAACGAAACAGCTAGAAGTGGCATGCAGGCCTCCCACAACCCGCACACAGACATCACTTGGGCCTGACACAATTAACACACCACTCGAGATCTGATGCATCGAGATATGAACAGGGGCTGATGTACCATGTACAGTGTACAAGACTGGCAAATGACGCATGCATGGTTTTGAACGTCCATTCAAGAGCAGGCAAAAAAACAGGCGCATGACAAAACCGCAGCGGCCAACAAGAGCGACGCACTGTGCGAGCTCGTCGTTCACACTGCCCCCCTCCAGCTCCTTGAACTTGCCTTCCAGGCTGTCAGAGCCAATGAGCACGGCGGTGCTCTCAGCCTCGGCCTCCAATGAAAGCACCTTCTCCTCCATCTTGTCGAAGGCAGCAAAGCTGGTGCTGGTGTCCAGGCCCCCCACCAGCTCTTGGATCTGCACACACACGCGCTACCCTCAGTTCTGCAACCTCCTGCCATGCGGAAGGCAGGACACAGGCAAGTACCCAAACGGCCAGATGCAACCAACACCTGCCCTCAGTGCGCCTGCTAGTTCAGTCCTCTGCCTCTGTGAAGGTACCGCTGTGCATGACACTCCAGTAACTAGTAACTAACTGCTAGCAGTAACTATTAGAGTGGTTACTACGCCTGTACCCACCGACATGCATGCCTGTGCTGGTAAGCTTTTGAACTACAGGCAGAACATCAAGGCATCCAGCCCCTCCTCTGGTTTGTGGTCCTACTTCTCAATGATGTGTAGCTTAGATTGCTTCTGGTTAGTTCCTACGATCAGGGGTGGGATTCACTTGCTCCACAGCTAGGTACCGTTAAACAGAGATACTCCTAATTGGTTTGGAGTACTTGTTGGCTGTCAGATTGAACGATCCCGGCAGCTTTGTAGGGCACTGCTCACTTCCAGCCTCCCGAGGGGTGCGCATGCTGGACATCAATGATAAGGGGAAGTAGGGGCACGGTAGGGAAAGCTGGCACTGTACCTGCTTGGAGCTCTTAGCAGAAGCTGCACGAGCCTTCAGTGTCTCCTTCTTGCTCTTGGCTTCTGCAAGCTTTCCCTCCATGGCACGAGTGTTGTTCAGCAGCTGCTCCACAGCCTTCTCTTGCTGAGCGAGCTGTGCCTCCCAGGTCTTGAGCTGGTCCTCGAAGCCCTTCTTCTTCTTAAGGGCCTCCCTTGCTAGGTCATCCTCCCCAGCTTTCACAGCCAATTCCGCACGTGATGTCCATGAGTCCTGCAGGCAGGCTCCCGCGATGTGCTTTGTTCTAGACATGCTGACTGTGCAATGCAATGAGGTTCTGGAAGCTAGGTTTACAAGTAAGAGCTTGAATCCAGCCCTCATGCCTGCTCTGGAGGGAGCAGGTGGACAGACTGTAGGTGGCTCTGTGGGCCAACAAACTAACCGGAAACCTCACCATACTCAGGAACGGCTTCGGCTTCAGCACCCCAAAAGGGGTGGGAGAAAGACTGCTACGATCCACACGTGACCAGGCCGGCAAACACAAGTCACTGGGTGAACGGGGCGCAGGGACTTTTGGTACCAACCTGAGTCATGACCCAGATAGAATGGGACTTATTTACACCTTGTCATTGTACAAGAATGATGATTGCATGGAGTTGTATTTATTCGACACTGAGCGTTGTGCACCGGAGAATGACAAGTCTGAGGCATTGGACTTCAACAGGGTTGGGAAAGCAAAGAGCGCGAACAATTCGCATGTGAGAACGCACCACAGCTTCCTTAGATTGGTTGTACTTGGCCTCGATCTGCTTCTTGGATGCAATGATCTGCACAGGAACTACCAGGTGACCACCCGTTGACTAACTGGACACACAGCAATGAGGAACCGAGTATTTGTTAGCCAACAACGAATTTTGTCTGCCACAGTAGACCTGTCTTCTTGTTCATTCACTCAGGAACTTCGATCCGCACCTTGGCTGTGGCTTGCCTCAACTTGATGAGGTCATTGTTCATGTCTGAAACAGCTTGGTCCAGAATTCTTTCGGGATCTTCCGCGCCCTCAACTGCACAACACCCACTAACTTCGCACACACAAAAAATTAAGTATAGCCCCGTGCGCCGAGTTCAAGTAGCTGCCGGCAGCGGACAGTGTCCTCTCTGAACTAGATGTACACCACTCGCGGGGTACTCCGCGGGTATTTCCACGTATCAAGTGCACGTCTCAGAACGCCGATACGAGTGACAGGAGCGTATGTATTGAAATGGATTTTGCACTGTAGGCACTGTAGGCCCTGAGCAAGGAAACTTGCGCTGAACCTCGAATAGTGGCTGAGTATCCGTGGTCATTGATATGCGGACCCTGTTCTCGCGCTAGGAGGGACTGGCAACCCCCAGTCAGTTGAAAGCACAAATTACAACAATGAGGCCGTACCAATGCTGTTCGCATACGACTTGAAGATCCTGGACACTCGCGAGAACAGGTTTGCTTGCACCTCGACGTTTCTGCTGCGGGATGCTGTGACTCGTGGTCTCTGTACCAAAAGAACACGAGAACCTGCAAACTGAATAAATTCAGTTGCGGGGGTTAGTGTGCCCTAGCACACACGTGTTAAGTTCAAGCAGAGCTCCCTCCCATGCCCTGCTTTCGTTGGAGCCATTCCCGCACTACAATACACTGAGGGGGGCTACGCGATAACTACTGTTGGTCCATTCATTCATATATGCAATCAATGAACCTTGTTCTGACGAGTGGCTCGCCTGGTCGAATAGAACGTTCGGATGCTATGTCACCGCATATTCAAGCCGCGACAGGCGAAGTTGCAGTACCGCACCATTCCTTGCCTTCAGATGTTGAGTTATTGCACGTTTTCCAGTGTTCATGCTGGATGACATAGTGATCATGGTGGACATTGTGAGGCAACGGTTTGCAACCGGCAGTATGCCAAGAAACCTGGCTGTGTCGGCTGTTGTGTAAGCTGACGCTAGTCTCAAGCAGTAAACTCTTCGCTTATGCGTTCATGGTACTCTCTGATTCTTAAATAGGAGCGCAGGACGCAAGCATCATTTCGCAACCAGTATCTGTCGAGACACTGGGATTCTGCACACGACTTCTCCGAGCTTCTAGAAGCCAGTATGTGGCAACAGCGACACTGCACCCCATACACTACTATGAACGGGTCTTCCGTCGCAGGATCAAATCCTTGACGTAAAATACCCAGCACCCGTCAGAGAAAGACCAATTCGCGGAGTTCGGACGAGAACCGGTACCTCCACGTTCCTCCACTCGTGACAACAGCTCTCTCCTTCTTTTTCGCAACTCTCTTGAAAGGGACCTGTGAACGGTGAAACTGCATTCTACGTAAAAGGCTGTGGAGTGAGTGTACGCGAAGTACAGGCCCACCTTAGTCTCAAGATACCAAGAAGCGAGGTCCTGTTGACAGTATCCGCTGCAATCACCGAAAGCGATGACGAGACTCATGCACGTCTCTCAATATCATGCTAGGGCTGCGTTGTGCCCTCGAGTTGCTGTGAGGAGACGGGGGCTCAGTGCTGGCCAACTTCTGTGCTCAAGTGCGCGGTGTCGTGCGCAGCAGGACGTGGCGTCCAGCGTCGACAAATCAACCCAAAAAGACGTAGTGTGTATCTGCTTCTTCCACATTCCTTTGCACGCACTTCTGATCACGACTTCGTCGTGCTCAGCAACGATCTCCCCTGACACAGCCTCATGAGAATCAGGTGCAGCTGCAGCTTTGCTGTGGCTTGGACCTCGCAAAAAATCTACCCTGGGACCTTTAGTGCATGCGCTTGATGCCTGGAGGCCAGCAGGAGTCCAATGCAGGTGCCTGAGGGTTGTTCGAGGTATACAGTTCAGCTGTCCCGCCCACTAGGGCTTGTGCTAGAGGAGAAAGGCAGTCAGATAATCGTCGGAGAGGTGCAGAAGGGAGGCCTTGCAGAGCGAGAAGGCACAGTGCAGGCAGGGGACATCCTCATCTCCACCAGTGGCATCACTTACAGCAAGGAGTCTGATTACGGGGGTGCCACGGTGCGAATGGGGGAGGCACGTGTCACCCTGAATGTTTCAAACGAGGTGCGCCTTTCACGGCGTCGGAAAGCTGTCTTCAATTCTTGGCGTGTGCAACATGCACGAGCAGTAAGCTGTCTAGCGTTTCCTTAAGGATCCTTCTGCATTTGTGGCTTCAGGGGCCGTAGTGCAGTCACTAAGTGAGTTGTTTCATGCCGCAAAGGCGACAAACTAAAGAAATGAATGAAACATTCAGGGACTAATCCATACTTTCTTTTTTTGCTTCTGGCTCCGTATTTGCTTTGTGCTCAGTGCCACATAGTGGCTTGGGTGTATGAAATTTCGTGAATTGCATGGCAGAAACCACCTGTATTCCCCAAACCAGAACCTACACAGCAGCTCATGTAAGCCAGGCTCCCACCCCGCAGTTCGTGGCAGGGAGTATACCCGCTGGATTTGCGCGTTCAAGGGGGACCCAAGTCCAAGAACATTCCAAGCTCCCAAACTGCAGGCCTGCATCAGACAGACACGTCAATGCATTGATACAGTAGCTCGTGCGCACCGGTTACAACCCCCCCCCCCCCCCCATTCCCCTGAATCCCATCGAATCCAACGGTTCAGGTTCACGAGGAAATACGTCAAAGGTGTTGTGAAGTGTGTTCTTGGTGTGTGTTCTGGGTGTTTGTTCTGTGTCTCTCTGTTATGCTAAGATCTCTCTACAACCGCTGACCAAGACGCGCAGGGGTGACAAGAGAGCTCATCACAATGGCGCAACAAGCAAGGGTGCAACCGTTGCCAAATAGACTCCATCCGCCAGTAAAATCCCAACAGGCAGAGGATGTGCGCTTACTTTCGTGCCATAATATATTTTCTTTTTATTTACTTATTTTAGCGAAGAATAGGCAGCTAGCATATGTAACCAAGTCACTGAACTTCTGTAAAACCTGTCGGGTGGTCTAGCGCAAGCCTACTTGCCTGCATGCCCTCGTCTGTACAAACCAGAAAGGCAGTCAGTAGGCAAGACCTTGAATAGCCAGATGCATCAAACAGCTCACATTCCAGTGCTACGCAGTCCTTCGACACTGTGATGGCAGCTATTGGCACCCACAAGGCCGGGCAAACCGTGGAGCTCACTTTCCAGCGCTGCTAGCTACTGCTGGCCTCTTCAGCCTGAAGGCTGTAGAGCTCACCTTGAAGCTCTGCTAGGTCAGCATAGGGATGGCTTTTTAGATTGCTCCCCTGCAGCCTGCACTCCTCTGCTGCCCTGTCAAGCAGCGCACAGCAGGCGCTTTCTCACATGGGTACATGCCTTGTTATCACAGCCAGTCGCCAAAGTTTGCAAAACTGAAGAGCCACATCTGCCAGCGGGGAAGGGAGCTGCAAGCAAGGGAAGGGGTTGGGATTATGCGCTATGCGGCTGCGGCGGGCGCCGATTTTGAGAGCCTTGCAGGGAAAGATGGCAGAAGCTGCAGGGCTGCACGTCTCAGTATGCAGGAGAGACCGTTGCGCTCAGGAGGTAGCAGTGACTGTTGCAGGCCCTGGGAGGGAGTGTGCTTGGGTGTTTCTCTGGCAGGTTTACAGTGCACTTGGCCTCTGCACACTTTGTGCTTCTGTGCTGCGCCTCTGATGGTTTTGTTAGTGATCCAATACTAGTGTAAGTTGCACATGTCTGCACTCCTTGTGCCCCCTCGCTGCACCGAGTGTCGATGTATTGTTATGTCTTTCCTCACGACAATCACCTACAGGTGGCATCTCATCGATAGCTTTGTGAAGGAGAGCTGAAGCCCCAGACGCCATACCATCGGAGTTATAACTGGATTTGCAAACCGGAAAGGTCGTGAGTTTTAACTTGACTCGTAACTATCTCGAGATATTATAGTCAACTCCATGGAGCAATTGTATGGGCCAAAAACGTGAAGTCGTTTTTGGATCCAGCAACTGCCTGATGCGCGCGCTCCACCTGGACACAGCAACATGGTTGCATCAGCCACCATGTGCTTGAACTTTGCATCTATTCATCACTGGTTGGGTGTACAACTGTCTCGCGTTGCTGAAGTGGTTGTAGACGGCTTATGGTGCCAGATCTTGTGGAGCGTGCACACATTTGACGGCCATTGCGCCGCGATGAACGACATACTCCTATATATAGCTGCATAGATCGTGCTTGCTGCGGACCTGTCCTTGTGCTTCGCCATTCCGGATTGTTGAGGCATGAGTCGGTGTGCACTTTCAGAGTCCACACCACATATATGTGGAGCCAGGCAGAAGAATGATTGCCACTCGACAGTCAGGTGCGCAGTTCAGCGCGCGTTAGATTAGTGCAATTGAAAAGGAGTGTGTAGGCAAGTCAGGCCGTATGCTCATGGAGTTGTTCCACCGAACAATGATGCTCTCACAGCGGCATGTACCACTTCTTGTAAAGCATAGGAGCGAGTGAATATTGTCATTCGCTCATCATGCCTACGGCTAGACGTGCTTGTTGCAGGGGATTCTGATTGCCCAGGAAGTAGAGACCGCATGTCAGTGTGTGCAGACGCTGCGGACCGGCGCGTTGAGAGGTTTTGCAATTGCCCATTATGCACCCGTCACTTCCTTTCGAGACGAGTATTCCCAGTTCCAAGGAGCTAGAGTTGACGTCCCAGGATTCACAGTCCAGCAAGCAATCTACGTTGGCACCAATGCGCACAGCCCGCTCCAGAGCTCACAACGTGACTCAGAAGCCTCCAATGAGCAACGAGCAATGGAAAGAGCTCTCAGAGAGGATACCATATATGCAAGATTTCAATCTGGGCCCGGCACCACCCCCACTGCCATATGATACATATGAGGAGAAGTGGCTGAAGCTTGTGTGGATGGAGGAGTACTACAGCATGCTCCAGTTCAAGCAGGAACACGTCTCCATGAATGCATCTCAATTCAACAAGGACGCGTCATTGAGCATCAAGGTGCACAGCTACGACACAGAGCAAGAAGGTTACAGGTGAGACTCTGGTTACTCATTCCTGCACCCTTTCACCCCAAGAGAGACTATCACATGACTCCGGAATTTACTCAGGCGAAGCACAGAATTGTAGTAGCCAGAGAACGTACATCCGCTGAACAGGTGCGTGATTGACAGTGGTGACCCACACGTGCTGTATCAGGCAGCGTAACTACCTGACTGCACGTGATCGCATATGATCCAGCTGTACGCAGCATGAAAATTTCCAGCTTGCAGTGGACATCACAATCCTTCTGCTTGCTGTGGCTTCCACTCATGCCTGTAGCAGCTGCTTGTGACATGCAGTGTCACGATCAGAGGCACTGATCCAGCGAGGTTGTTTGAGCTACCAGAGGACATGGCATTACCAGGAGACTTTTCCCAGGCCATCTTCAAGCTCCCGCACGGCTCAGGGTGGGTGTTCCTGCGAAAGGTCTTCTCAGAGGATGCCAGCGGTGGAATGATACAAGAGAGCCATGATGTCAGCACTAAGAAGCTTCTGCAGAGCATGCAGGGGCGCTGCGTGAACGGAAAACAATCCAAGATAGACGCACTGGCAGAAATCTACACAGAGGACTTTCGTGGAGTGGTTACTACGGCAGTGCCACATGCCTGGCGCACCTACCGACATTGCATGCTCTTCGATTCGTTCTCTACATGCAGAAGGCGCTTCCAGGCGCTCCGCGAGTACCCTAAAACTGTCCACAGTGATCTCCGCAGAGAGATCGAGTCCTGCAGCTGCCCTAGTTCAGGTCCAGTGGCACCACCAAGCCAGGGTTCTACAAGCCGGTACTCCCTACCTGACCAGCAGCCCCAGGCACCCTTGCTACGCCCTGTGCTCGCTTCGACCACGAATGGAGCTAGCACAGGTCTCAACACAGCCCAGCAACGCATCCTCGAGAATCTGAACAGTCCCCTTGACTTCGTTCAAGGCCCTCCAGGTGCTCTGCCATGCGTGTTGTACATCAGTTGCCTGCTGCAGAGGTTCTGATGTGCCTCTACAGTAGTTTCTGCTTAGTGCGTGCCATGCTTCCGCGCGACGTATCTGCGGAATGGTGTGCAGTGGTCAAGTACATTATTTCCAACACTGGTTTTTGATTCACATTATCCAGATGTTCCTGCATCCATCTCTGGCATGCATTTGCTCAAACTGTGAGGTTTCGCAGCATTTGACAGAGAGCTGAAGCTCTCAATAGATGGCTGCATTTGGACTGGACTGTAGCAGCATGATTGGAGGCAACTTTTCAGCTGTACTTTTAACTACATAGAATACATGGTGAGTGCTGCAACAAGATGGCAAGAGTCGATGCAACAACAGCACAGCTTTAATTTTTGTGTGTGAAACCTGAAGCAACAGGCAGGAAGCTATGGCTGCTGGTCTGTGGCACCATGGAAAACCATACACACACAAGCAGGAAGTTTTTTTCCCCGCAGTTAGCTTTTACAAACCGGACAGGTAGTGAATAGGCATGAACCTCGATAGCCAAAAGCAACTAGTACAAAAGAACCACCACTTCACTCGAATGGCAAACAGCACCATCACAAAATTCTTTCCCAGCACTCTTTCCATCAGCTGGCAGTAATTCTAAAAACTTGCTCAGATGGCTTCGAACTCCAGACCTTGTGCAGGCACGGGAAAGTCGTTCTTTATCGTCCAGCTGCTCCGCAGCCGCATCCCGCATGGCCAAAAGGTGCTGCTGTGCACCACCACCAACAAAGCCATCGACTCGCTGGCTGAGAAAGTGTGCGCCGCGTGCGGTCCGGCCTCAGTAGTCGCAATCGGCAACCCCCAGCGCCTCGGAGCGACCAGCCTCACCCTCACGCTTGACGAAAAGGTGAAGCGGCACCGCAGCAAAGTAGCTTGGCTGGATTTGTGCAGCAAGGCTACTTACGTAATGGAGGCGTACCACAACATCCAGCAGAACGCTCTTCTAGAGGCCCGAAGAAAGGATGCTGAGGAGGCCAGGGAGCTGAGCATCTTGAATGCACAGGACGACAGCCGCAACGAAGAGCAGGTTGCCGCAAGCATTGCAGCAGAGATGAGTGCAGCAGCACAGGCTGCAAAGAATGCTGCGAGGGAGAAGCTTGCTGCCGCAACACTACCAGCTGCCCAGTCTCACCAGGGGAAAGGTGCGCTTAGTAACAGTTTTGTTCCGCCCCAAGGGCGGGCCTCTTTAAGTGCGTCGATTGTTTTATAAAAGGTATCGGTCGAACCCTACAGCATGCGGCTCGTACTATAGGCGCTGAGTGGCTGCCGCGAGGGGGGCTTCAATCGGGCAGGAGTGAATGTGCTGCTCTTTGAACAGCTTTGTCTTTAAAAAGTTCATAGTTCTCGTTTTCAGGCTCGCCTGTGCCAGGCTGCGGCTTGCCTGTGCCAGAGTTCTCTGCTTTCTTATCTGGGTGCCCCTTTTCTGGCCGCCCTATGCCACAAGTATTTGTTTTCTTTTCTGTGACAAAAGCAGAATTTTGCTGGCAATCGATCTGAGTTGCTGGAATCAGCCGCTTGGATTGCCTGTGTGACTGGGCACCTTCTGGTAGCAGCCAGTTTTGATGCTGAATCATACAAGACACTGTCTGTGGCGCAGCGTTGCACCACTGTGTTTCTGCTAGGGAAAACGTGGCGTAAGCACACATACTTCTGCTAATTATGCTAATTGCGAAAGACATAAGGAGAGCATAGAGAAGACAGCAATTTCATACGAATTTTCTCGTGCTGTTGGTTTCTATATTTGCTGTCCAAAATGTAAGTTATTTGAGAGTTACCATAAAAATATAAATGCAAACTAGATAAGGTTACAGTGCAGCTCTGCTGTGGTGGCAACTGTTTGGCAATGCAAAGGTGGCTTGCTGAGGTGCCTCGTGCGCTCAATGTACCACAATGTGCTCCTCTGTTCTCTCAGTGTGCCTCAGTTTGCTCCTAGTTACTTGTGTGAATGAATTGTGCCGAGCTCCCTGGGCCACATTGCTTCTGATTCAACTCACGCCACCAAGATTATATCCTGTCATATTGAGACCTCTCTTCGCAACAGTGTTATATGCAGGCAGGCATCTGCTTTTCGTCAGATTTTGTTATTTCTGTGTGTTTTGCACAGCATGTGCCCATGAGCTGAAGAATTGCTTTTGTGATGGTGCTGTTCATGTACAGTGGTGCTATTTCATGCATGCTGCGTCTTGCTGCAAGAATTCTTGTCCATTATTTGATTGTCTTTCAGGCTTGTAAGAGATAATACAACGGCATGCACCGTACAATAGCATGATCTGCATCATGATGCATGATGCGTTTTCCTACACGGGTTCTTGCCTATTTACTGCCTTTCCAATTTGTACGAATCAAGCATGAGACTGACCCAGACACAACATAAGTGCTAGCTGTGGCTGCTGCAGGGCGCCGGGGCGGCGGCAGGCCCGCACACGCACATGAGCCTCCGCAGCTAGCACTCGAAGTCTCAGATGATGACGAGGATGACGTGAGGGACAGACGGCACCTGAAGGAGCTAGCAGAGACATCACAGGGCATCCTCACGCAGAAAGTGCGGCCCCACGTTCGCACCCTGCGCAGGATGCTGCTGGCGGTGCAGACTGCTGCTCAGCAGTTCGTCGCAGAGACGGACCATCCAGCTATATTGCTTGGATGGATCTGGAGTGTGCTCCTTCTCGCTTCTTTGATGGCATGACATACCCTACATGCTTCTGGTTTCTGCCAGGATGTGGTTGTACTGAAAACACACTTGAGGGCTTGAGTGTTGAGGCCGCTGCCATAAATACGCCATGAATCATTTCTGAGTAATTCAACAACGCAGACTTCGTATCTAATGCAAAGCTGCTGCTGTTCCAGTATATCTATTAGTCGTCAAGGTCTTTGCCTTGCTGCAACCTACACTTATTCCCTGCACAAATACTTGCGTACCGCACAAAGGCGTTTGCATGCTGAGTGAGAGACGGTAGCCCCAGTGGCCATGATCTCTTCTCAGGGCTGCGAAGTAGTCTCCAGGTCCCTTATTAGAATACTTGAACTGAGGTCTGGTTTTCCTGTCATTTGGGTATTTCTGTAGTTTTGAGGAAGACGTTGTGATCACTACAGTCACCACAGCCAGGAAGTGTTTGCCTGACCACGTGACCTAGAACGCGGCTTACTGTTCAAGCCTGTTGTGAACAGTTTGTGCTTCCCGGTGCAGATCTACTGCCAGAGGTGGAATGGTTCTTGAAGATGAAGCTGCGGGTGTCTGTGGCGCTCCTGGAGGACTTCAAGCTCTTCTCCTCAAACGTGCTCGTCACGCACTCCTCCACCGTCGACAAGCTCCTCCGCATCCACTTCCTGCAGAGCTGCCAGTACGTCGTCTGCACAGCCGCATCAGCAGCCAACCTGGCATCACGCATGGAGCGTGATGTCGGAACCTTCCAGAGAGGTGACATGGAAAGCGCACTAGACAGCTACAGCGTTCTGCGGCTGCGAGCATGCCAGTGTGCCACCTGCAAGTGCTGCCACAAACCGACAGGGAGGCCGGTGCCACAGGGTGGAACTCGTGGTGCCCAACACACAGAGGCTGCTAGCACCACCACCACCGCCACAGCATTCCCAGTTGATGCTGCGGCCTCATGTTCGCGTTCATATGCACCCCCCCCTGCGTCCACCGCGTCCTCAACTGCAGCAGCAAACAGCAGCCGCTCTGCAGTGTCCACTGATACGGTGAGTGTAGCAGCCGTGAGTAGCTCGATGCTGTCAGATCCCTTGCAGCGCGGGGGTGCGCGTGCGTCGCCGCAGGAAAGTCTGTATGAGGGTGCCTCAATCAAGGCGTGTTCTGCTGATTCTGGACGCGGAAGGCTGGGCCTGCGCCCTGACAGCGTGCTCGCAGAGCTCGGCAGCCTGAGCCTGGGCGAGGCCGCACATGTGGCGCTGCAGACAAAGCATGAGTGTGAGGGAACGCATTGTAACGGCGCGTACAGCCCGCCGTCATGTGTGGCTACCAGTGGCATGTCGTTTCAGGGGGCCACGGACAGCGTGTCTTGCGGCGACTACAGGATCAACAGAGGCCGCGCTGTGCGAGTGCGGCGCCGGCGGCACACGAGGCCGCCTGTAGACACTGATTCCGAGCGTCCATTAGCACCTGCACAGCCAGCAGCTGAGAGCCACAGCCTCAAGACTATAGCCACAGATGTGGAAGCTAGTCCTGCAGCACCCGCGGCTCTCGGTTCAGGCTCCGGGAGAGCTCGCGGTGGAGATGAGGCGGCGGTGCAGAGCACGCAAAGCCCTGGTAGCCACACTGCAGTGTGTTCATGCAGCAATGTGTACCGCACGTTTGTATGTGGTGAGTGCAGAGCCAGTGTGCAGCACGCCCTCCAGGACCTCTCCAGGCTTCTGCAGGCCAGCAGGCGGCACGTCGCCGCAGCGGATGTCATCGCGGACTTGGAAGCAGCAGTGGCGGCTGCAGCGAGCAGTGATGCAGACACCCGGTGGAGGGGGATCATGAAGCAGATGCTGCACTTCCAGTATGTGGTGCTGGACGAGGCGGGCTGCATGCTGGAGCCTGACATGGTGGGCACGGTCATCCACGGCTGCCGCTTCCTGCTGTGTGTGGGGGACCACCACCAGGCACGCACCTCGCCCCCTCACATGCTCTGCTGTGCGGCTTTCTGCTTCTTATCAACTTGGTTTGTCGCGTTCTGGGTCGGGGGGTTCAGCAGGGGGGGGGGCTGCTGAACAGTTTACGGTCAAACTAGCCCAATGCACTGCGTGGCACATGCGTACATGGCCCCTATGTAGGCCTGTGCCAATATACGATTCTGTAGTTGCCACACTGTCTATTTTCATGCACCTAGCGAGTCAAAGTCTCCGCGAAATAGCCCCCAAAAAGAGTGTCAACATCCTCATCAACAGGGGGATATGCGTCAGTACACGTTGTCGCACCTGCACTCTGTATTATTTAACATGTCCTCATATACCTGCCCACATACCCCACCCGGAAACGGGTGCACCACTGCGATACGAACTGTTATAGTCACACGTTAGTTATATACAAATTGTATGTCAAAATCCTCAAAACCCCTGCGTTGTGTTACTCCAATACACGTGCTGTGAGATGCTCCTACTGAGCACGTGTTCAATCTTTGGTTTGGTTTTCCATGTCGTGACAGCCGCTGCAGAGTGGGGCATGCTGCAATCACAGACTCTAGCATCTTTTTGCTTTTGTTTGCTTCAAAGTGCGCACATGCAGCTGCCGCCATTCACCCAGTGGAAGAACGCCGCGCAGCACAGCTACAACGTCTCTCTCCTGCAGCGCCTGGCACAGCGGCCAGGGGTGCCTGCTGACCACAACCTCATGGTGACACAGTACCGCATGCACCCCAGCATTGCCGCCATCGTTTCAGACATATTCTATGGCGGCCGCCTCACCACCGCGCCGTCCGTGGTGGCTGCGCGGCGCCGCCCTGTGCCGGTGCAGCTGGTGGATGTGGCAGGCAGCGAGCAGATGCATGGCACGTCCTTCAAGAACACACAGGAAGCGCGCACCGTCATGGAGATCGTCCGCAAGGAGCTGGCGCGCTACGCCCCCGCTGCGGGCCCTGTGGGGAGCCACTGCAGTGATGCCGCCAGCAAGCCGCTGGCTCATGCTGGAGGTGTGCGTGGTGCTGGGGTGGTCGCCGGCCGCGCTACAGCTGCAGAGCCTCGCAGTTGCCGCGGTACCATTGATATCATCGCGTTCCACCGCCCGCAGGTGCAAGCGATACGTGATGCGCTTGATAGGGCTGGGCTGATGGCGCAGGGGGTCGATGTCACAACAGTGGACTCGATGCAAGGAAGGTATGCTGGCGTCTAGTCCCCCCCCCCCCCCCACCGCCAGAGTTGCGCATTGATGTAGTATGCAACACGCAATGCATGTTGCAGTCTCACCCTCTCATACATGCAGGGAAGCAGACGTTGTCATACTGTCATGTGTGCGCAGCGGTGACAGGCGCACGCTAGGCTTTCTGACCAATCGGAACAGGCTCAACGTCGCGATCAGCCGCGCGAAAGAGTGCATGTACATCGTTGGAAACGAGCGAGCGCTTCTTAGCCTGGGGAATCAAGCCTGGTTGTCCTTGCTTGGGCATGAAAATGTTGTGCATATGCAGTGATCGTACACGTCTAGGGCACCTCAGGGCAGGGGGGCTGGGCAGCATGGTTGATATTACAGGGCACCTGCAGGGGCTGTGGGCAGTGTGGTGGACGTGGAAGCTCTGGGGCTTCGTTAATTCCCTCCCAGGGGGTCGTGCAGGTCTTGTACTTTCACATGATTAGGTTTTTCAGTTTGTGTTCGTTGTCAAGTTTGCGGGCTGTAGATTTACTTTGAGTTGCGTGCATTACCTACTGTAAATGAAATCGACTCATGTGATCCATATACCTGCTTGAGGGGGGTCTCCATATGCCTGCAAGTGGGCTGGTCTTTGGTTGTGAGGCCTTTTTTTTGCATACGTATTGCGTGGGCTACAACTGACAGATGCAGCACATCTGCTGTTTCTTCGTGCTGGCAAGTGTGGCGAGGAACGTAGCAAGAGCATGCTGCACTGCACATTGCGCACTCCAGAGCACATGCCGCAACAACTGAAATCTCGTGAGGTAGAAGGCTATAAGAGACGTTCGTGTGGGCAAGTCCAGAGGGGAAACCTTGGCCGTACCGTTTCAAGTGGCATGTGTGTGCCCGTTGTGAGCATTTGAAGCCAGCCAACAGCGCTAACACCAGCAACCATGTCATGCCTACCACAAAGCAGAAAACACACCAAGGCAAGAACAAAGCAAGCAGCCCGCCACCGAGACAGCGCCAAACCCTAAGCACAAGCACCATACGTCAGCAGCACAATGGTGAAACAACTGCACAGAACAGACGGCCCGACGCCGCAGGCCATCGCCGCCGGCGAGGCGCCACCAGCAGAGACCACGACAGGAGGACACTTGGGTGGCCACGGGCTGGCCGCAGGAGGCTGCGGGAGGGGAAAGGGGTCAGGGACATGGAGCCAGGAGCAGGGGAGGATGGTACCGGAGGAAGGAAGGCACGTGCGCTGTATGTTAGGTTCTGTGCTAATACCAAAAGCGCCCGGCCCAGGAACGATGGTCGTATTCTACCGCAAGGAGCGATGATGCCACTAATATGGTAGATTCGCCCAGAATCGTAACACTGTAGGGGGAAGAGGTTCCGAGGGGGGGCGCCGGGGGAGGGAGGGGGTACGTGGGCGACGGCGGGGGGCAGGAGGGTGGAGGGCGGGCGCGGGAGGGAGGGAGGGAGCCTCGCTGGGCGGGGATGCGCAAAGCGGAGAGAGGCATTTGGAGAGGGGAGGGTGGAGTGGCAGCCGCAGTGCTGGGAGACAGGGGGGGGGTGGGGGGCAGGGGGGGGCCGATCAGTAGCCGGAAGTGGCTGCAGCATCACCTGTGGGAACCAGCAGACCTGGCTGGAGTGCCTTGCTGGCAATCCGGGCATGCAAGCTAGTCGCGTACAGGTACACGATGCCGTGGTTGCTGAGGCAGGCTGCGCGAGGTCGCTGCTGCAGCCTGCCGCAGCAACCAACTCGCACAGGGCTTGGTGAACAATGATCTTCTTGTCTACCGCGCCGGTGGAAGCAGCAAGTGTGGCGAGCATGTTGAGATGTTGCATTGCGGGTTCGCCTAGGTGCCCGAAGACCTCATGGCTCAGTGGTATGATGTTTGACACGGGACGTCTAGATAGAAGAGAGAGTGTTGTGGCAGTGTCCTCCTGGTTTCGTGCTCTTATTGCTGCTGATGCAGTCCCTGCTGGCGTCCCTGCTGGCGTCCCTGTGCTTGCGTGTAACATTGTGCGTGTTCTCTGCAGCCTTTGTGTTCACCTTCCTGATCCTGTGTAGCCCAGGGGTGTCTTTCCTTTTCCCACCCCTTGGGGGTGCTGAGGCCGAGTGGGTACGGGGCGGTTCCCGACTAATTAGCAGTTTTTCATTACAGCGGTTGCTAAAAGAACAGGATACTCTTCCCATTCTGTGCTCCTGGCAAGCAAGCACTTCTCGCCATTTTCAACCAGCTGTCGGAGCCTACCTATTTGACTCTCAGCTCTCAGCTACGTTACTTCATTGATGCTATCACACCACTTGTAGTTTTCTGGAGGTATCAGGGAGCGCGCACAGGGGATAGGGGCCTCTCGTCTACCTGCTTATTAATATTAGAGCAGTATGTCGCCGAGTGTCGCTGTGGAGCTGATCGGCACCGGTGCCCACAGGAAGGTGCAGGTGACGGTGCCTGCTGCAGCAGATGTGTGTCCGGACCGTACCACGCACACTCACGGACATGAGAAAGTAGAACTGTCACTGAATCTGCCCCCGGCGCTTATGGTGGATCCTTACGAGCTGGAATCCGCTCTCTCTTCCGACATAGCTGTTCACCTGCAAGGTAACCTGGACTTGGAGAGGTGCCGATTTCTTACAGTGCTGCAACACGATGTAAACAACATATGCGTCATATGGTTGCCCTTCACAGTGTCTCTATCCGCGCAGCCCCGAAGTTGTGTCGGGATGGACAATGGTAGCAGCCGTGGTACCACTGCAGGCCAAAGGCAGCACTCTGATGCTACCGGTGGACAGCAAGTATGGTATACCCAGTACTAATGCACAAGATACCTCAGGTGTGCCTCTTCCTCCTGTTTCAAAGCATTGAAGGATGCTGTGTGTGCAAGAGACACACAGCATCCTGTTCCATGTGCAGGACAACGGCTCATTACCATACCAGATCCAACAGCTGAAGTTCAATGTGCTGAAAAGATGCATGACTCGGGTGAGGGCGTTCCACAGGGACCATCCTGGATAGGAGTACAGTCACAGCATGGGCTTGGCTGGGTGTTGCCAGTTTCAAACACATCTTCTATCCTGTTGGTAGGGGCTGTAACCCAGCTGGTGCAAGTGCTCTGTACGTTATCTGTTGTGTTGGTATGTTGGCGCCGTTGGCTGGGTTCCAGGCACAAGTTGAGAGGCTTGAAGCAAGAGTAGCATTGCAGCAGATGACGGTTGCCAGGCCTGCCTTCTTCACAGATACTCCTAGGGCTTCGCACTCTGTGTGCTGCTGCACTGCACCAGTACCAATATCTCTTGGAAGGGTGTGTGCTTTGCGCATGGTGGCGCGCTGGCAGCAGAGTGCATCAGTACACCACAGTGCCGCAAGAAACGTGACGAGACAAAGTCCTGAGCGAGAGCTCGTTGCAGCTGCCTCTCGACAGCTGAAATTGACACAGAGCATGTTCGCTGTGCCAGAATTGATGTTAAGTTCACAGAGGGTGTGTTGCTGGAGTGCATGCCATGGTTGCCGGAAGGCATGCGGAAGGTCCCTTTGCTTCCCAGTTCCCACTGCTGACGCCACAGAGACCTCACCGCAAGTCATCCTCGTTCCCCACTCCAAGCTTCTGCTTCCCCCAGGTTACCCACCTGGTTCTCTTCCCTCAACCCCCGGGGGCGCCACTGTGTGCCTCCCTGTTGCCCCTGGAGGCTCGCTCCCAACCTAGCTGCACCCCCTTGCCCCTCCACAACCCCGGCGTGGTGCGGGCGGCCCCCGCCTCTCCCCTATCCCGTCAGCGCATCAGGGGGGGGTGGGGAGTACATTTTCATGGGGGCGGACAGCCCCCCCCCCCCAACCTGATGCGACTTGCTGTTGCTATCCTTCTTGTCCTTACCAGCTGGGGGCTGCCCTTGGCGGCGCCTCGCTGGCTGATTACCCCATGGCTATAGGCTGTCTGCTCTGTGACCTCTTGTTTTGTGTTGCAGCAACACCACATAAGGTGACGCTTCACATACAGCTTAAGCCACATGCAGCAATAATCCACTGCCCTGGAACCCGGACCAAGCAATCCAACGAACAGAAACAGAAACCCAGCTAACCAATCAAACACGATTATCCAAATTCCTTTCCACCCCGATACTTCCTGAACGCAAACAAAGTACCTCAAGGGTTTTGAGCGTCGCTGCAGATCTTTGCATCCACACATATGACCTGGATCTGGTCAGTAGTGATCTTCGGGGCTGTTGTCAAAGGGCCGTGAGCTCTTGACGTCAGCTTCAAGGTAGCATTCTTGACGTTAAACCTCCACACACTGTCGTAATGGTTGTAACTCTTCAGGCTGCCCTGCAAAGTTTAGCTGTTGGTCCAATCTGCAGCACTGAGTACAGTACCTTCCACACACAGACCGAGAAACAGCACCACAGACACCCTGGAACTCAAGCGAACGCCTAAGATCCTGTACAGGTTCGTGTACATGGAACTGCCACAAAATATCGCGGAATTCGTTTCAAAACTCCACCTGGAGTGTTGACTTGGCCTCAGTACGATTCTGCAGTGCATCCAGGCAGGAGTGGTCAAAACCATCCGTCACTTTGTGCGCTAGATCCTGTGTCATCTTTCCCTCATCGCCGAGCTCCTCCAGCGTCTCCATCAGGAGGTCGAACAGCATCGAGCTGCGGTACAGCTGCACTTGTGATTCCATCACTGCGCCCTGTACTGTACATGCGATGTGTCGAGAATCAATTTCTTCAATTTCTTTTTACCAACATATGTGCTGCTCAGGAGCCTGTACTGAAAGCGCAGCGGAGGAAACCTTGCTCTATGCGTTGACGAACGCTCGAAGGCAACCAGAGGCCATTCGCACACAAACACATACACATAGATACAAAACCAAGCTCAAAGTGTACATATGTTTATACTTGGCAGCAAATTAGGCTGGCACACGAGGTGCACTGCCCCAAGAGGGCGCAAGGATGTTGTTGGGCAGCAGTCTTCAGCCAACAAAGTCCGCAAATACTGGTTGAGATGAAGGACGTTATAGTTCTAACAGGAAGTCAATGGCGTACATCTGTCAACAGCGAGAGCCTTGTGCTGCAAGGAAAGAAGCACGATTGAACTGGCGCAAGAATCCACAGCAAAGCGACTGGTGTATTTCTTTCAACCTAAGTGCTGTAGGCGAGCTCTTCGGTATGAGAAGACTCTAGATTGATTGCTACGCAGCCGATTCCATTCTGCGATTTCTCCGACTGAATCTGGGCGCGAAAGCATGCATGTCCAAACACCAGTACCAACTCCGATGGACAACCCTAGATACACGTTGGAGGCGGCGGAGACTGTAGCCAGGAAGGGGGAGGTTCGAAGATCAAGCGGGGTGGGGGGGGGGGGGCCCAGTGAGTGCGAGTGACCCGTGCCACTGCCGATGTTAGCTCATGGCCGCGAGTATGAATGGGCGAGGAAGTGGCATGCACCAGCTCCCTCCTACGGCCTCCTTCGGGCCCAGGAGGCAGCCTGGGCATCGCCTGACAGCAGCACTTGCACCGGCCAAGAAAACCCTATGTCACCCTGAAATCATGTCGCTGCACCACATGCCAACACTGCCGAGTGTAAAGTGTAATGAGGTGCAAGCGCTTTGTGGGTATGTCGTGGTCCCTCATTAGGTTATATTTTTAAAATATGGTACTTCCCTCCCGACATTGCTATTGCTGCGCGTTCCCTGTACCCCACTGTCTGGCCCTACAAACGAAATCTCTGGTGCTCCCCTCCCCGACAGCAGGCAGGCCCTTCCGGCCACCTTGAAAGGGCAGTCAAGCACATGGAGGGCATGCAGCAGCCTCCTGGCCTGCCTCACTGCATGCTAAGTACTTCAAGTACGCTCACAGGCACATGCCCGCAGCTTTCCTTTCACATTAATCTGTGAGGATGGTCCAGTAGGTGCCTGACTCGCACACACTCACGCCCACGCCGATCTCCAGGGTGGCCTCACCCAGCAGCGCCTGCAGGCGGTCGCCGAGGCCGACGAGCAGCGCCTCCACATCAGAGCTGTGCGCCTCCTGCACCAGCTGCTGGCAGCTGGCCCTGGAGAACTGAGCGCTGGCGCAGTTGTCGTTGGTGTCGGACAGCGTCTCCCCCCTGCACTCCCACACACACACAGACTTGGAGGCTGCGCGCAGTTATTGCTGGTACAGTAACATCAACAGGACGCGGTGGCAGAGGTAAGATGAACTAGGGGAGGTGGCTGCCGACAGCGCAGAATTGCTGCAATAAGGGAGAAACGCTGGCAGCACGCATGCCTCTGTATATATTGTTTTCGGCTGTTGACCATGTCCTACCTTTTTGGCGTGTTGAAGTTGGCAGCATGCATGAGCCACGGGCATGCCTCCAGACAGCAACAGCGTAAGCCGGGGATTTTCTGGGATTTATTGGGCGACATGCCAAGCTCAAGAACCAGCGAGGGGCGCCGAAAGCAGGGGGCAGGAGAGGGGGGCGCACAGCAGGCACATTGCAGTGGAGTGACCCGCGGCGGTGCCGGTGGCGCGGTTGGAGCACATCAGCGGCTGCACACCCTCCTCCTGGCGCAGCATGTTCAGCACGGAGATGGCTTCCACGACCGCACTGTCCCCGCAGTCCAGGTCGTTGCCCAGCGCGGACACGTCTTCGCGGCTGTCGGACTCGAGGATGGCCATGGCCTGCAGCCTGCGGCCCGCAAGGTAGCTCGCCAGCCACGTGCTGAGAGAAGAGCTCGTGCTGCCTAGGCCTGCAGCAGACCCCTCTGTGGCTACAGGGGTGGCGGGGGCCTGTGTGGGCATAGCGGCGGGTGCATCGGCAGCCTCTCCTGTGGGTGAGCCGGCTTCGGTACTGCCTGCACAGAGAAGTAAATAAATAAGTGATCACAAATCGTCGTGTTCGTTATTTCTGGATATTCAGGTTCTTGCCTACTTACCACCTTTCCGGTTTGTGACATGATACTTTTTTAAGCCTGGTACCACAAATTACCAGTCACAGGCTCTAACACAGCCGTACGTTGCGCGTTGCGCAATAATGAAAACATCGGAGGCTCGAAAGCAACTGTCAAACTAGCGAGTGTGCGGCACCGCAGCAGGGCCATGAGCGCACCGTTCTTGGGCATGATGCGGATGTCGGCGCAGTTGACAAACATCTGCGGATGCTCGCCGATGTCGGGGTTCTTGGTGCGGCAGATGGGCGACCTCCACGACATCTCTGGGCGGATGACGTACGTCTTGCGGTCCGCGTACGCGCCGCAGATCTCCCTGTCGCACTCGTAGATGCAGCTGTGGGACGTCCACCATGCCCACTGGAAGCCGCACCCGTCGGGGCAGCTCACGCCGTCGGGGAGCTTCACTTGCACTGTGTACTTGTCAGGGTTGTCATGATCAGACTTGTTCAGGCCGTTGGTGCGCTCCATGATGTACCACTCGTACGCGTCATGTGGCAGCCTGCACACGCCACAGTGATACGAAGCAGACTTGCCTGATGTGGTTTCCGATCAGCTTTATTTTTGGGCATGTCGTGGTTCCCGATTACTTTTTGGCCGCCAGGGCCCCCTATTCGTTCCTGCCGCAGGACGGCCGTGCAGCTGAGGCACGTGAATGCATGGCACACATGCATGCGTTGTTCTTTCCTTTTAGTTGATGTTTTATACTTGGCTTCTAGATTTTCCACTACCTTGCAGTGGTGGGCAGCGCACGTTCTGAGAGGGTGCCGGTCGTAGCATGCTTGGTCGCCGTTGCGCTCGGGGCACATCCTGAACTCGAAGTGGCCGCCATGCTGGAAAATGATATCTATGTCCACGTCGATGACCTCTCCCTCCGTGTAGGTGCTCTGCAAACACAACATGCCTCGACTGCATGCATATGCTATTAAATACCTCAATCTCAACCTAAAACCCTACCCTGAGACACAGAGTTCACTTGTCAAACACCTCATATGTTTCACACCAAGAATCATGCAAGCCCTGCAGGCAGTGGGCCTCAGTAGTGCAAGGAGGGGGGCAGGAGGGGGGCAAGAGACAGAGGAGCCAGAAAGGCAACTGGCAGTGCCAGCAGAGCCACCGCACAAACTTGCAGCTTGCAGGCATCAGTACATGAGAATCCCTCTGACAACCCGGAAAGGCAGCAAATAGGAATGAACCCAAAACAATTAGCCGGATGCAAAAAACACAAAAACCCACCACTTCAGTATGAGCAAAGAACACTCAGGTTGTCTCCATTCGAGTGAAGTGATGGTTCTTTTGTGTTTTTTCTTTCTGGCTATTAGGGTTCGTGCCTATTAACTGCCTTTCCGGGTTGTGACAAACACTGAGATGGTTCTGGTGTCTGCTGATGGGGGCACACCGTGGGTTCGCAGACCTGCGCCTTGTAGTTGCTGGTCTGCTTGCCTTCGAAGGGGTCGCCGCAGGGGCCGATGTGCTGGAGCCCGCCGCCGCGTTTCAAGCCGCCGAACTGCCCGTTGCCAGCAGCGTACGGTGAAGTGGGATTTCCACGATCATTCACATTTTCGGCGCATGACTGCCTCGCTGTGGGCGCCCTCATGATGCCATGGGCAAGAGCTTCCGGCACAAGCATGCCCAGAGCGACAGCAGCCCACACTGAAGAGCTGAGCGGCATGACTTGGTGCGAATTAATACGAGGCGCCTGCAGATCAACTGGCCAGTGACTGCTGGGCGGCGCTGCGATGATGCCGCTGCTTTGAAACATGTTTCGAATCCGCAAAACGTTTTACCGTTTATGACCATACCGGGAACTACGCCATACCCAGGAAGGGCTCCACAGGTGAAAGCTTTCTGTTTGCGTGGAGGTGGCATGCATGTGGTGCATCAAGGATGTCGACAACTGTGATCACGCGTGAGGGAATGGTGCCCTGCTCTCCGAGGAGCAGGGGAGGAGGCCAACACACTCAAACGGCAACGGCAGAGGCACCACCGGCACTGCCATCCCTGTGGGTTGCGCATGTCACTGCCCGCCAACCGAGATGGCAGTGACATGCCCCTCACGAGGAAGAAGGGGGGCAGCAAGAAATACACCACTGCGGCATTTGAATGGCTAAAGGAGGAGAGCGGTGGGCCGCAGGGGAGAGCATGAATGCGAGGCAGGTGCAACACCCTGGTGGCCACCATGAAAAGCATGTGCAAGCACCAATGGCTTCAAATTTTCCTCGTGTGATACAACATCGAAAAGGACGCAGCAAGGCGAAGGTTTCGCAGTGTCGAGCACAGAGACGAACACAGTGAGTAAAGACATTGACAGAAGCTTGAAATGGAAGAAGCTGATACCCCTATCTGCCCCCGCGTCACAACGAGATGACTCGGTCGAAACCTTTCTTTGCGCAAACTGAGGAACGCAGTTTATACTCAGAGAATAAAAGAATAAACCAAGCTGACTTTACATGGCGAAGAACCAGAGGCCTGGCGAATTCCTGCCGGTTGTAGCGGGTCCGAACTCTCTGACAGAGGGCGAGCCTGCAGCTGCTGTTCACTGGTCTCGCCAGACCTGTGATGGTGCATGTTTTTCGACCCAGGCAAGGGCATGAAAAGAAGTGAAGCAATATTAGCAATTCACATTGCAGTACCGCATTTAATCGCTGCGGATTGCGCTCGTTGCCCGTGCAGAGGTCAATGGCACTCTAGATCTTGAGTACTCACCTTAGGAAACTGCAGCTCGATGCAAGTTCAAATAGATATCAAGATCCCCACTAAAGTGCAGTACTATGTAGCACTCTGCTTCAGTTCTAGTACTGGCACTGGCATCTCGGATCTCGATAGACCTGTCAATGCTTGCATCCAAGCTCACAACAATGCCTGTGTGCTTGTCGATGCAGCAACCGCTAGAACGCCTGGGAGCACTATCACCAGCTCGGTAACAGCGCCATAACTTTGCACTTGTGATGGGGTGACGTTGTGTTCCCGTCTGATATCATGAACATTGTCAATTCATGGCGTAGGGGCGATGATGGCTGCGGGACGAACAGAAGTGGCTCCGTACTAAGTTGGCAGGTTAGTAGCTAGTAGTTACTAGGTTCGATTGCAGTCCTAGCTTCCATTGTATTGAGGGATTACATCGACAGGACTGCAGAACTAGAAAGTCTGTGAGTCAGCAGAGAGCTGTACGTGTGCACCAATGCTCAAGAATGTCAGCGGTGTCATCATGCTGGCTTTGCACCAGGCCACTAAGCCTGTTGCAGCCAGGAGCATGGGCAACATCATCGTTGTCAATGGCGTGACCACAGGCGCATGTCCAGCCCTGGCCGAAGGTGGAGAAGGTGCGCACACCCATGCGGATGGGTGCGTCGTGGAAGGGCTGAACATCCAGCCGCAGAGAGGGGGTGGTTGGCACAACATCTAACCACATGCTGCCGGGGCGTGTGGAGATGCTGTGCAGGAGCGCCTGGTCTCGCACCGACGGTAAGAGGCTAGACCACACTGTCTTGTTCTGTTCATGTGTGGCGCGGCGCACAGCAGAGGCAAGCTTGTGTAGGGCGTCAGCGTGGGCGAAGGGGAGAAGCTGACCTAGGTGGGCGCTTGCCACGAGGAACTCTTTCATGAAAGCATCCGAGCCAATGGGGGTGCTATCACCACGAGGCCGTGTGCGGCGTGCTGCACTCCCAGCTGAGCTGCCGCTGCCGCTGCCATGGCTTGATCAGGGCTGTGTGCTGAGCTCTTTGCTGGCGCTGGCGCTGGGCCGATAGCTTCAGCGTCTGTGGCGAGGCGCTCAAATGCACGGGCCGGTTCAGCAACGGGGCCCACCAAGTTGATTTCATCAAAGTAGGCCTCTGCTTGAACGGATAGGTGTGCGGCTACTACTCGCTGCAAGGGACCTTGCAGGTTAAGGGCGAATAGTAGGGGTCCCAGGGGGATCTCTTTGCTTGACTCCCCTGCTAGACAGGATGGATGGGGTGGCCTGCTGAGGAAGACACGGGTCATGGTGCCGTATGCCCTCCGGAGGAAGGGAAGGGGCGAAGGGGCGTGCTCTTGCACCGCCTGATTGCAACCCGTGACATGGTGTTGAACGCATGCTTGCAGTCCAGGGAGAGGAGAAGGTGGCTAGGCTGGGTAGCCAGGGCCGAGCGAACTGCATGGCCTATGCCTTCTGCGCCCCCTGGTATGTCAACGAGGAACTAAAGGGGAGCCAAACTGGGGGCCAGGTCGCTGCAGTGGTGCACTGCGAGGCGTGTCGCATCCATGCTTTACCAATGGCGATCAGCCGGACCCCCCCATTTGGCTTGCATATGGGTAGACCGTCGTTGGCCAACAGCTCGGTGATAAGTGGCTGGCGGCCGGCGAGCATGTCTTTCTCGAACTGAAGGCATGCTCGGCGGTCCGACTGGTGTTTGGTCGCGTCCAGGATGTGTTCGTGTGTGCACCCCATGAGGCCTGGTGCTCTTCCCCTGCGCGGGCGATCGAGGACCGCGCTGTCAGCATCCATGTCGAGGCTGACAGGAGGGGCCTCACTGGTGGGCTGTGGCGGGGGTGCCTCGTGGGGGTGGAGGTCGGCGAACTGCTGAATCGCAGTGATGTCTGCGAGGGGGAGGGAGTCAAGGGAGGATTGTTTCATTGTATTGTTCCATTGCATTCACTTTGGGGACTTTTTCTGTCCAGTGCTGCAGAAAAATGAGCTAGGCCATGTGCTCTCTCCACTCCATCCCCCAACATCCATTCTCCACCTCCCAGAAATGCTTGCGGCACACATCCAACGGCGGGCGTAGCCACATCCACCCCAAGGCTATGAATCCCGCAGCTTCGCTCCCCTCACAGGGGGATTCCCCTGTTTTATCCCTGTAAAACGTTGACTCGCACCAGTGCGAGAGGCCTGGCTGCCACGCTGTTTCTCGATGCTTAGTGAACAAACTAGGTGGGAACCGCCCAATTTTTTCCGCCGCCGCCGCAGCATCCTCAGAAGGGTGGAACAAGAACAGACAGTCACGAGCCACACGCGGCGATCACAAAGGCTAGCTGCAGGTGCCGGCACGCCTGGTACCCAGTGCCAGTCTGATGTGGCACCAACGCGGCACCGTGTTGGACAGGCGAGCTGTAACAGCACCTGGCAACAAAATACCTTGCCTCGAGCGGCCCTCGTGTCCAGCAGCTACCTGGCAACGGCGTGCATTGACAGTGCCTCAGGCTGTGTGAGGGGTTGCGCGCATTCCGAAATCGAGGGTCTGGTACACTCAAAGGGCGACAGAAAAGGTGCACCACCCCCGCCAAGGGTCGCCCACGCCCGGCAAGGACAGGAAGCAGCGCGGCAGGAGAACACAGCGGGGGGGAGATCCAGCGGCAGCGCAGCGGCAGGCCAGGGCACAGGGAAAGAGTGTGAGTCACATGCGAGGATCCTAAAAGACTACTCGTTATTCCACAATGAAATTCTGCACATGTGTTATTGACTCTACCCCTAAAAAAACAACACAGATCATTGTACTTCCCAACCCGGAATCATCATCGTCACACAAATGCATCTCTGACTTTCCCACATTCCACCGCAAGCACACGACACAAGGAGCTACTGGCCACCGTTGACTCTTCTGTGATGCCCTTAGAAGAGGCTGCTTCTGCACAGTTTTCACGCACGCCTGAAGCGGCGCTGATCAGGCATCACATCAGAGCCGCATTGCTACCCACCCCGACGTCAGCGTTCCGCAAGGAGAAGCCAACGCAGGCTACTATGCCACACCATAGGCACCGCCAACTTAACTCAACTAATCTACATGCTGTCCACTCAGCACCACAACGCCATATAGCAGCCGCGCACTCCCATTGCCAGAGGCCCACCACATGAGAACAACGCACAGCCATCCGGGGACCAAGAATGAGAGAAGATCGCGTTCTCCACTTGATGTGTGCTGCTTATGATATCATCAACGTGCACGTCTCCATGCGGCTGCTTCAAGATCGCCTTTGGCGTGATGTATCGGGCAAGATCCAGCACATGGGTGGAGCAGGGTAATTTCGGAGATGAGCTCAACATGTCTGGCTCCACCGCTGATGCCCCATAAGAGTCTGGCGCCCTGGAGAAGTCACTTTGTGTGGACGTGCATGAGTGCAGGTCTGGGTCAAACCGTGGAGGCATCTTGAGCTTGCTGCGCTGCCGCAGGTTGTACCGCATCGCCTTGACTGGTGGAGTTGCCAAGGAAGTGTGTGCTGGCTGATGTGAAGGAGGCGCGCCTGCAAATGAATCCGCCACTGGATTCTTGGCTTTGCAGTAGTATATCTGCCTATGGGTGGAAGTGGGGGTGGGAGGTGAGGTACAATAAGACGAGAGATGATGCATTGATGTAATACTATCGTTGAGAAGGAAGACAATAACAACAAAACAACCTCCATATCGTCAGAACACACACAACTTGAGCAGAGAAGCAAAACAAGAATCAGGAGAGCGTGCCAGCAAAAATCGCATCAGAGCGGCACTTTCTCTGCACCCAGCTTGGCAGCTCTGGGTAGGGCTTGACGCACGCAGTCAACGCTGTCACGGATTCCCTGACGCTGGCAGCGTGTGTGGGAAGGGACCATGGAACTGGGTTTTGTGCAGCTACCTTGGTCTCAAAGGGCCCCCCGCCAAGCATGCGCTTGTCGAGGCAGATGAGCGTCCCGCCAGTCGAGAGGCCGATGCTGATCATGCAGCCATGCACTGCAATGCTGCGAGCTGCCACCGACGGGGGGGACACCTGCTGCAGAGTCACTGTGATCAGAATCGCATGAACGCTGCTTCGTACGTGACTCACTTGCAGCACACCGCAGCCACATGTGCGGGGTCAGACTCAAAGCAACACTGCCTCAAATAGTGTTCATGCACAGCGTGTGCAAGAGTGGCGTCTAAAAGCAGCAGCCACAAGTACCGCGGACAACTGGATGAGAGTTCAAACAGCTTGACATCACGACGGTGATGCACACCAACAACACTTGCCAGCAGGCACACCGTTCAATATGATGATGGTGGCACGCATGAGGGTGAGGGTGGCACTGGAAACGCACCGGGAACGCTTGCCAGTAACTCATTCGTGCGAGAGGCACGCTAAGGACAGAGACTGGCCGGCGAGGGTCGTAGATGGTGACTGCCTCCCTGGCTCCGGCCAGCAGCATGTTCTCGCTTAGCAGCATGCATGTGCACTCCTCCTTGTAGATATCGGGGATCTGGAAGCGCCTCACGACACGCATGGCTCCAGTGCCTACTGCATCCCAGAGTTTCAAATTCCCGCCTACATCCATTGTGATGAGCCGTTCTGTGTCCCGATCAAACGAAGAGCATCTGACCTGCATGCATGGCGCAATATGTACATACTGCACCCACCCACCCAGGAAATGCAACAACAACGTCAGCACTCGGTACAGAACGTAGCGAGGTTTGCAACTACAAGTTGAACACACACCCGAACCTGGAGCCGTACCTTTGTGTTGTGGACATCGTATCGAGCTATGGGATGCATTACAAAGTCATCTTTTTGCAGTGGATTCCAGAGCAGCACCGACTTGTCCCTCCCCCCAGTTACAAAGACGTGGTCTGAAATCCAGCTGAGGGTGAATACCCAGTCTTTATGCCCCTCCCCCGACTTGATAGTCTTCCATTTGTCAGTCATCATGTCAAGGACATACACGTTGTTGTCATCGTCACGACAGCCACTGCAGGCAAGCAGGTGCTTTGCACGGTTTGCACTCAATGCGTGAATACCGCCTCTATCTACTCTGTACCGGTGGAGATCTTCTTCTGTGACAATGGGTGGCTCTATCCAGCGCTGGCCGAGAATCTCAATCTCTTTGTATGTCTTCTTGTCACGATCCACACGCAGAACGTGGCCGCATTTGGTGCTCACAGCGAGCTGAGTGTTGGTTATCCACTCAGCACAGAAGCATTTATCGTACATTGTCCTCGTGATGCCAGTATTGACTGAGGATGGATCTACCACAGACACCTTGTGCTCCTGCCATGAACAGGGCTGCTCTATCCAGGAATCAGTACTCCAGAGAGCACCAGACGCCTGTAAAGATGACCTTGCCCCTGGAACTGCCTCCCCACCAACTGTGTACAGATACTGTGGGGCCTTGGTCAGAGCACGACACATGGTGCTCGGTGTATTACACACGTGTGGAGCTTTAATTGTTTCCTCAGAAGCATCACAGCATTTTCGCTTCTGCGCACGTTGCCTCGTGTCATTCTGCTTGGGGGTTGGCGTGCTGTATGTGGGGATGTCTTGTCTGTGCCCCCCGTCACTGCCAGAGCAGCTGTTGCCATCAAGGACAGCTGCATCGGCGTTTCTCCGGGGCCATGGGTCCGGTTTCCAGACCACAGTTGACGTGTCTGTGTGCTGCTTCATCGGGAGAAGGAGCACAGACGACACTGCCACGCTCTGCAGCGAAAGCGGTGACTAGGTAGACTGTGAACGACGAAACACAAGAAAGGCCTTTGTCACAACAGCGCCACAGAAACTTCGGTTTATTAATCAGGTGGCCGATGCGTGGAGAATAAGGTCGCATCGCACTCAGAGTCACAGCCCTCCAGGACCTCCTGCCGGGCTATGGCAGATGATGCCAGCTCAAATTATTCGCGCAGGCGAGACGGTATGCAGTATCACAGACTAGGGTGAACAGAAAAATGCTCAGCGATCTGCTTCGAATGTGCTCCCATAGACGATCGAATGGGAAGAGTGTGATACTTGTTGCAAGTTCGAACTGGTTGATCAAGCGGAGCAAAACTATAGAGAACAGGAAACATTCGAGCAGGAAATTAACGGAGTACACACATAGATCCCTACAGCTTTGCACCGTCAACTACGTAGCCCTTTTCTGGTGTAAGATGGCCTTCCAACCCAAGCACGAATGGCTATACACAGCGCTGCTCCTTGGGAGTGCGCCTCGACACCATATGCAAAGCAATGCAGAACAACAAAATCGGATTGTTACTCAGTGAGCTATTGCTCATGCAGGCTCACCATGCAGTCCGATAAACACCCACACACTGTGTAGCAACAAAATTTGTGCATGGGTGAAAAGCATGACCTATCGACTTTCAAAAAACAGCATCTTCTGTCATAAACACCAGATCGTGAAACAGGAAATCAAATTGGATGGGACCTGGTTGCTGTTACGTTTCACGCTGCTGTTATGATAACATGTCAGCCTCGCGAGTCAGGATCAGACGCGGCTGAGTGCGCTGCATGATCTGGATGATAGCACAATCTGGAGCTTTGGGACAGTGTACATTCGTGTTAGACTCTCAAAAAAAGTGCATGGCCAACGACAGCGCTGTATCCACGCCCTGTACGTTCTAACCAGCCCTGAGCCTGACCCTCGAAATCAGCACGAGCCAGCTGGGTGCACGTGGGACTACAAGTCCCAGGTCGGAGTGTTCTGCAACCTTAAAGGCCACGGATCTCCACAACGAGGAAGGGAGCTCATAAGTTGGACGAAAATAATCAGTGCATACACCACGCAGCAATAGGCACCGCAGTACTGGCAGTCTGTGACTCACAACCCAGCCCACACCACACATGCTGACTTCTGGACGTGTTGCACTAAAATTGATGTGGTACGCGAAGGTCTTTGTACTCTGTTTGCTGAGAGAGTACTGTGACAGTGTTCTTTCACACACAGAAAATAGCTCATCACTAGGGGGTGTGGCATGTTTGGCAGTGTACTGTTCTAGGGTATACCTTGTGCAGATCCACAGCTTTATTTGTGACAGGAGCTCAATGTGCGGCTGCACTTTCAGCTCAGTCGTTGCAATTGGCCTACAGGTATATATTTGACTTCTTGCGAGTAAGAAAACGATTTCCGCGCACCAAAAACTTGCGAAGTTCATCCATCAATAAATACATATATCCAAATGTCTGCTTTGCAAGCTCTGGGAACGTATCTCGAGATAGCTTGACTTTGGCGTCGGACGAATTCGTGTGGTGAGTGAGAATCAGTGTTGCTTCATGACATCTCAGCTGTCCATTTACTGCACATGGGTTATTGCTTTGTTCTCATCGCAAATTCAGGCGTTTAAGCAATAGGCAGCTTCTTGGTGATTGACTGTTCACACCCGCACGGAGCATGGCGCTACCTCTTCTCACTGCCTGCGTGATACTTGAAAACAGTGCGAATTCATGAAAGCGAATGAAGTTTTCTGGCCTTAGTTTCGTTTGTGCAGCATCACTGCCGTCAGCACTGATTCTGCATCTATAGGCTGTCGCATGGATGCCACAGCGGGGCTCGCTTTGGCACCTTTTCGTCACCAAGTAAGAGTGAACACGACAAATCTGTACTTGGCATGCGATTTGTGCAACCGGTTAGAACATGCACCACATCATCGCGTTGATCTTATTCTGCAGGCTGCTGGACATGGGTTGGTTGCACAAGACAACCCATCACTACTGCTATCTGGAGATGGTTCACTTCTGAAGATGCTGCCAGATGATGTTAGGGGCTGCAGGGAACAGCAGTTTTACGCGTGCTTTGAGCTATGTCGAGGCAGCACTGAGGCATGGTGCACAATGATGCGTGAAAGGCTTGAAAAGGGGGCAGATCTTCTGCATTTTAACCCTCAGGATGTTATCAGATGTGCTGTCGAACTTTCCCAGGCAATAGAGAAGCTGCATGGTGCACACTTGTGCATTCCTCGATGCTGTGTGTCTCCACCAGCATTGACATATCGTGTCAAACTTGTTGTGCACATGAAACGCTGGAGCATTGCTTGTACTACACGACCTAGAGCATCAGCTTCACCTCTGCACTTCGAGAATCAACAACAGCAACTTGTTTTGGTAGGAGTGATATGTGTACCAGGTTGGAGCAGTCAATATTGTGCTGGTGCAGCGTTTTCTCCAGATACCGGGTTTTCGAGGCGGAGAATCCTGTTGCAGGGGGGCTGACAACAGTAGCTGGTGTGCGAGCAGTCAGGCTGCAGAACATGTGCTGTGGATACAACAATCCAAGCGTGTGTGACATCAAAATTGGGAGAACAGCCGTGTATTCATGGGCTACAGAACAGTACAAGAAGAAGAAACGGTGTGGCTCTGGGCAGCATGGCCACAACCTGCTGCAGGCAGAGGCAAGGAGTCTTCAAAATGAATCTGACCAATCCGCCATGAAACTGTGTTATAAGCCTAAAAGGCAGATAATGGGCAAGAACCCAACTAGCCTGGAGTCAGGCCATTCTGCATGGATTAATTCAAGCCGAAAATTAAATAGCCTAAATTCTGTAGTCAGGCCTGCACCGCTGCTACACTCCCTGTGGCTATGGCTCCTTTACTGTGTGGCTGCTTGTGTAGGGAGAAGGAAGCAGGGAGCTGGCAGTCAGCTCATGGCTTCAGGGTTTGTGGCATGCGTGTCTGGCAGGACGGGGAAGAGCGAGTGCTGTGCAAGGCTGCCTGTGCAGAGCGATCCAGCAACATGCCAGAGTTTCTCAAGTTCTTCGCGGTAGATGGAGGGGATCTGCAGCGGGTTGAAGCTGTATGGGAGCCGGTGAAGACCACAATACGCAAACTCCTTGACTGGATGAACAGTTCGTGCCCGCCATGTTGGCACTTTTACTCTGCGTCGCTGCTGGTGGTGTATGAGGGGGGTGCAAAGACGGCTGCAAATGTATCCTGTCAGTGTAAGTTGATAGACTTTGCGCACACGTTCTGTGCTGATGGATGTGATACTAACTTCATACATGGACTTCAGTCGCTGATGGCGGCCCTGGAGGCTGTGACTGGGCAGGATTTAAGCCATGGTGCGTGTATGGGATAGCTCTGACCTGTTGGCGCATCCAGGCTGTCCGCTAATTTCCAGAGTCGGATTTGATAGAAGTGCCTTCTCGACGTGAAACATTTTGGCGCGTCTGTGTGCTTCTGATGGTTACTACTTTACTTTGAAATCGATAATGTGTAATTGTCTGTACTTCCCCAGGGTTTCCAGACATGTATGGTGTTTTGAATGCATTTCATCACATTCTCCGCGAAGTTCAGGGTGCGCATTCACACCAACAAGCACACAACTGAACCCTTCGGCGACGACACAGCGCAAACGGTGCAGTAACGGAATTCCCTCGCGGAAGGAGGGATGAGACGCATGCATGTGTACAAGCGAGGTTGTCCATCGGCATGGGATCCATGGCCATGGTGGAATTCACAGCAGAGAATCAACATGCCAGTCGCAGATGCGCACACAGTTTACAAACGACGGGATACGACATGTACAGGTATATCGTTGAAAACGAGCGCAATGCGTGCATTGGCACGGTGTTTCCTTTTGTTGACAACACAGGCTGCACATCCCAGGGACAGTTTCCTTTGTGCCGCCCACACTCTCTCCTGCCACTTACAGTCTACCGCTAGACGATCTTCATACATACTTCAACAATACAGCGTGTTTAACGCATCGTCGTGGAGGGTTGACGTAGGTGCGTTGTCCAGCAGCCAAACCAACTTGACTTTGTTCGAAAACGCACTCCGGCGCTTCCTGGTACCGCACCCTCGTGGCTGGGAGTTTTTGTCTGACAAACGTATACCCAATCGCCATGGGAACATATGATCACTCTGATTGAGCCTTTTACTTGCGATGCAGGCACCATGGCAACAGCTACAGAGCCTCCTCTGCAGCAGAGAAAGACAGAAAGTAGCGATTCACGGCAGAAGTTCCTCAATGTGTATCATGAGATCCGAGAGGAGGTGCTGGCAGATCCGATGATGGTGCAGAAGGATGCCAGCGAGTGGATGGCCCGCATGCTGGACCACAACGTGCCAGGGGGTAAACTCAACCGTGGAATGGCAGTAAAAGAAACACTTTTGATGGTGCTGCGAAACGCGAGTGAAGAGCTGCAGAAGCAGGCTGACTTGGTCGGATGGTCCATCGAGTTTTTGCAGGCAAGTTCTGGCACTGTTGCCTCTCCAGTTCATGCCACAGCTCGATAGCGCTCCCTGAATTGCTCAACTGCATTGTCACGTCCTATGTGGCATACCTCGACGATTATGTGCAACTGGAAGAGGCTGTGCAGGGCCGATGATCTGTCATGCTTGCAGGCGTACTTCTTGGTAGCAGATGATATCATGGACAAGTCCATCACTCGCAGAGGGCAGCCTTGCTGGTACAGAGCGGAGGGAGTTGGACTCATAGCAATTAACGACGGCATTCTGCTGGAGTGCCTCCTGTACTTCATCCTGAGGAAGCACCTACGCAGCCATTCGGCATACGCACAGTTACTGGATCTATTCCTTGAAACTACGCATCAGACAGCACACGGTCAGCTATTAGATTTGATTACTGCGCCAGTTGGTGTGCCAGACCTCACGCGGTTCTCTCTGGAGAGGTGTGCCTCTACCAGTGCATCTCTGTCACTGCATCACACCGCACAGAACACACAGATACCTTTCTTTACTTTTTGTCAAAGATAGAAGTTGGCGTACTACAAACGATAGTGGCTCACCTGGTCTGCAGAGTAGCACCCATGCTTCTCATTATGCAATGTTGCAGCTCTGCACATGAGAGCAACAGTCAACAGAGCAGCTGTTAACTGTTGGGCTGCTCTGTTAACTGTTGGTGCTCTGTTGACTGTTGGGCTAACGCTTGCTTGTTCACAGTCAATTTTTGTGTGGCGTTGTGCAGCATAAACCGCTGTGGCCCTATCATGTAGTGTTCCTGCAGACGGCCCGCTCTGCTTGGCTGCTCAGATCACACTGAACGCTGTGTGTCTATGTCTATAACTGTGCCCAGAGACCAGGAATGCAATTTCCAGTGCTGCAAAGTCAGGCTTGGAGAGCCTTGTTGGATCAAAAACTTGTATGTGAATGTGAGAGCAGTACACCACAAGCCACACAAGCCTCGTCCCCCATCTGCGAAACCAAAGATAGTTTCCGTCTCCATCGTTTCCGTCTCCATCAATAGTACCTCAAATTATGATTCAATTACGTGTGTAACCGTGCAGGTACATGGACATCGTGACATTCAAGACAGCATACTATAGCTTTTACCTGCCAGTCGCCTGTGGCCTGCATCTGGCGGGCATCACAGACTCACAAGCATTCTCAGACGCGAAGGCTATTCTGATCAAGATGGGACAGTATTTTCAGATTCAGGACGATTACTTGGACTGCTTTGCTGACCCAGAGGTGCTGGGGAAGATTGGAACCGACATCCAGGACAACAAGTGCTCGTGGCTCGTGTGCACGGCTCTTCAGCACGCCTCTGCTGAGCAGAGAGAGACGATCGTGCAGAACTACGGCCAAGATGATCAGCAACGCATATCTGTTATCAAATCATTGTACAGGTGGGCTTGCTCGCTTTCCTGAGAGCATGTGAGCGATTTCTGACAGCGACAATTGTGCTTCAAGACACTCGAGGCACTTGTGCTAGCATTCAGGATTTGCATGACCTGCTACTCGGCCGTATATCAGACTGATATGATTTGGTCGTATCAGTGCCACCAATGCCACCAAAGAATGTGTGTGAAGTGACAGGCATAACTCCACAGAATGGCTCGTGTACCAGCACATCAACGCGTGACAACTTAGCTCAACCTCGCACAAACGACACAGGACATGCCACCAAAGAACCATCTCACAATATGCATTGAATGATCCTGGGCAAATCGAAGCGATGTGTGTGAGCATACCAAAACTTTTTCCAAGTCAGCATGCATACTTCAGCGACTGTATTTTTTCCGAAATCTGCTGCAGAGTGAATTTTGCAGCCTTCTCGAGCACGACAAGCCATCGTGCTGGGTGCAAGTGCACACACCTCTCGTCTATTCAGGCCTTGGGACCTGAATTACCACCCCTGCGAGCAAATGCACCTTCCTGTGCGCTTGAGACAGGCTTGCAGATGATGGGCATGTATACACAGCTGCATGCATTGTGGCAGTCCTGCGATACTGTTGATGGCATTCTTTGTTGTAAGGGTCGCTCTCCCACTCTTTCAATTCATTCTCACATCTGGACGGTGTGCAGGGAGATGGACTTGGAGAGCAAGTTCCAGCAGCTGGAGAGCACATCGTATGCGGAGCTGACTGCCATGATCGAGGCCCAGACCACTGCGCCAAGGGCTGTGTATGACAAGTTCCTCGCCAAGATCTACAAGCGTCAGAAGTAAGGTTTGTGTGGCATGAAGTTTTGGTTTCTTGGAGATTGAGCATTGGAGATTGAAGACTGAGCATCGCTGCAGAGCAGAGGCATGAAAGTTACCGAGGGGGTGGTGCGTGCTGTTGTAGCAGCTCGAAACAGAGGCAGGTTCTGCTGGGAGTGTGGCAGGTGCATCGGCACGGGCGCACAGCAGGTGCAGGAGGAGTGCATAGGACTAGGGTTGGGCGAGGGCTGCACATCGATACTGGCGTAGTGAAGCAGTACATGCTTGCGCTGCTGGGTGCTCATTGTGTGTTCGAGAACCTCACTTTGGGTTAACACCGCGCCACTGTCGATGCAAACACACTTTGGCAGTTGCAGTTTGGGTTACGTGGGTGTCTGACCACGCCTGTGCTGTATGAGAAAATGGGAAGCAGATAGCGAGATATTTCAGGGAAGTTTGGTATACTGTTCTGAATTGCATGGGAAATGTCACTGTTGCATACCATTCTGAACTGCACAGAGGTATCCAGTGGAGAGGTGGGGCGCGAGCATGGAGTGCCGGACACTGGATGAGTCAGTGATGATGCTCCCAAGAGACTGTCTTCTTTACAAACTTTTCGGTATCGTCTCTGCTGCAGAGGCACCTCACCTTGTTGCGAATCTCCTGGTCCTGTTAGTGTCGAGTTCAGGCCAAACAGTGCTGCCTCGATTGCTGGAGTGGCGCTAGTCATGCAAACCAGTTGGCGTCAGCGCCAGGTCTGTTACATAGCTTCAACGGCCACATAGCTTCAACGGTACCAGTGTCGATGTAAACACACCACTGTCGATGTAAGGGTCACAGTGTCGTTAGGGGGCCACGCTGTCGCTGCTTCGAAGCTTGCACTCCTGCCGTATCTCTCTCCCAGGTTGCACACATTTCAGGCGCTGCCCATCTGCAGGCCAGGCACATGAACTGGCAGTGCACACACACACACGCCTTGCAGGGCTTCTCAGCTGACTGCATGCGCCCACATGCGCACTCTCTTCATCTACGCCGTACTCCATCTATAGCCTCAAAACCCCCTCTAGCTATGCTATCATTACATGCCGTTCAATTGTAGGCCCTATGCTATAACAATAGGTTATATGATATGGAGCATGCACAGGGTACATCGCACATCGCTGCTGCACACCACCTGCCTGCTCGGTGTGTCAAGGACTTGGAGCATGAACACCGTATACCAAATCAATTGCAAAGTATATCAAACAGCACACTCCTGTGTGTATGAGGCGCCTTCATGTCATCTGTGGTCTTTGGATTGACCTTGAACTCAGCCGCTGCCAGTGGCCTGCCCCGCTAGCGGTGAAGTGGTTTTTCGCGAGATCCCGGGTTCGAATCCTGGCCTGAGCACATCCACCTCTCGCATTTCCTTCCAGCTTCTGTGCCGGGTGCGTAAAGGGTCTCTAGGGGTTTCCCCCCGCATAATTGCATGAACTATGGCCTCCGCCAGCACCACTGAGGCCAAAACTCCGGAACTCCAACTGAGTGTGGTGTGGCCGCCGAGTAATTTACATCAAAGGGAGCCTCGCACCGTGCTGCAGCTCCTGCACAAAGCAAGGCACTGAGGCGGCAGAGCGCAGGGGAGCTGTGCTGCCATTTGCTTTGTTTAAACAGACAGTACCTGCCAGATCCTGAGATTTGACAGATGCTCAACGCGAGTGTGCACAGTGGATTGCAACCTCCAGTGATCCAATCGTGACCTAATTGGTACCTTTGTGGTACAACACACTGCCACAGCTCTTCCAGCATAAACCTGCCCAGCTCCGCAGAAAGTGCGGTCGTTTTACAAGGCACAGTTATTCAGTCAGCGCCCACAGAACATTGCAGTGATAGCAGTCTTATTCATGGCAAACGAATGCCCTAGAAGGTTCTAGCTGCAGCACCAGCTGAACTTATCACAGCACCCATCTGCAGCCCGGGCACAGGAGCCTCACAGAATGGTGAGCGAACTACCCAAGCAGACACACACATCTGTGTCTTGAACCTATTCACCAGCACATCAAATCACGATGCACTCACAACACATCATGCAGCACACATCACACACCCACACAGACACACATCTTACGGGATCCACTCTTCACAGTCACAGGCATGCGCCCACACCTGGCTGCATGCATCTCCTACTTCTGAGCTACTTCCTTCCGAACACACACAGCTCATTCACACACACCAAACTGTACATCTCTGCCCTGATCACAACCCTGAGGCACGCAAGACATGCGAGTATGCACTTGTGCCTGCATTGCCCTTGGCAACTGTTAGGTGCTGGTTGACACTTCTATACACCGCTTGTGCCCCTTCGCTGCACCAAAGTCGAGGTGGGCACTCCTTGGCGCCACTGGCTGACCCCAGAGTTGTTCTTAGACTACACTGCACTCTCATATTACATACTATGGGTGGGCAGTCACCATGCCCACTGCACCCTACAGCCCCACTGCTAGGAACCATGCACCCCCGCCTTCAAGAATTGATGAAAGGCGTCATTAGTCGTGCAGACCCGCTATGCAGTAGCTGCCCTGCCTTGTAGATGGCACTGCTCCTAAGTAGACTATTGCCTGTCACACTGACAGACAAGGCTTTACTGCTGGGGTCATGGCGCCGGTCGAAACGCAGAGCACCTTGTGCGAACGGGGGCCCCTTGTGGCCGCTGCGCGTTCACAGTGCGAGCGGCGCCACCACAGCCACAGCGGTGATGACAGAGGTCAGCACGCCGCTGCACGTGAGGGAGGCGGCGCTGATGGCGATGTCAGTGGTGCTGCCTGGGTCTTCCGAATCATTGGAAGCGCCTGGAGAATTTGTGCTGGTCTCCCCGGCCACAGGCGAGTCAGGCGCTGCCTCACCGGCAGGGCCCTCCTCTGGGGTGGCCTCCTGTCCAGGGGCTGCTGCTTCAGGTGCAGAAGAGGGGGCCAAGTCGGTGCCTGCATGCCACCCGCAGCAGTGTCAATGCATGCCACCGTCACAGTGTGCCTCTGTGTGCTCGGGGCGATAAACCAGCAAAAGTACTCACGGAATTGATTCACGTAACGGCTGTAACAAAGCAAGCACAGGTGTGCAAGCGGCGTGCGGGGTGAATCTGCACTGCTGGAGTGCATGCACCACATGCACAGTACCCCACAGCCACTCTATTGCAGGCACCAGAGCAGCAGAGGAGGTGGAGCTGTTGAGACAGGCAGAGCAGGAGCAGACGAGATGAGATGAGGGGGGGGGAGGTAGTTGTGGGAACTGCACCAGCGAGGTCTGGGAGGTTGAGCAGACACTCCCCTGCAGTTGCTGCAGAGAAACAGATTTCCCTTGCAGTTCGAACGGCTTTTGCCTCGTCTGCGCACTCTGGGCAGCCCAGGCTGGTGAAGAAGGCCTCGCCTGCTGCGACACAGTCTGGGGTGGGAGAGTCGCAGGTCATCCACAAACTCTCAGCTCCGAACGCTGCAGGGGTTGCCCAGGTGGCAGTGCTTGGGAGGCACCACGGCGTGGTGGTGTCCTCGAAGAAGGTCTTGCAGGTGGCTGGAGCATCTGCACAATGCAAAGCGGGGCGGTGAGGTAGCAGTGCTGGGGGGTGCAGTGCTTGTTTCATGAACACAAACAGAGCTTCAGGGGCGAGCAGCTGGAAAAGCCTGCCCACAGTCTTGGTGTTTGACCTTTCTGTTTTGATTCACTGAAGCACCAAGCACCACTCATGCAGCCAGTCGTCCACCACATCACAGCGTATGCATGCAGCTGCCTGGCCCGGCCTCGAAGCGCTGGCGGTGCGGGGGATGACTAGGCAGCACAGCGCTCCTCTAATGTCTGGTGATTTGGGGGATGAGTTCGCAATAAGTTTGCAAACAAGATATTATCCGGTCTCCTCACACCCTCAAGTTCTTTGGGAAGGCAGATTGGGCAAGGTGATGCAAGGCCAATTGCAGCAGCACGCGTATGAGGGGGGGGGGGGCTGTTGCGGGGCACATGCAGGTGTAGGTGTAGGTGTGCACACCTGCTGGGCAAGCAGCGGGAACTATGCCCATGGTGCCTTCATCGTCGCCATTGAACGCCAAACAGGTCGAGAGATCGGAATTTGTGCCCGCCCACGCATCAGTGTTTGGCCCCTCGACTGTTGCGTCACAGAAATCGACGGTCCACAAACACACACGCTGTCAGCAGAATGTCTCAATGAACATCGGCATCAGCATCACATCACAGACTGTGCATCTATCTGGACCCTGTTGACGAACCTCGCGATCGCGAAATGAGCTGTGGACGGAGCTTGCAACGCGTTGTCGCCGTCATGACGGCCGTCACATGTACAGATCTGATTACATGTATGCACACGCTCCAGACAAGCGGCGACAGGGCCTTCGAATGCAAGAAACTCTCTTTGCAACGTGATAGACAGACGCTGAAGTGTTGTTCTCACTCCGCTCGCTGGTTTCACGTGTTTCCCCGCGTAAACTACGTATACATGACTATTCAAGCTGTGCACAACCAGGCTGTACACCAGTGGTGCACCCCTCACACAGATTTACGTCCCTTTACAACTAGGACGACATGGTGTGCGTCGAGTGCATTATTTTTTGCACTGAACACAATCGCTTCAGCGTGTGCCGCGCAATATTTGCTGGCAGAAGAGAGTCAACGTACATACACGAAGCACGGGCAACTTTAACAAGGACACATATGAAAACAATGATCATGGTAGTCACTGAAATGTGTAGTGTATCCGCACCTCGCCCTGCCACCGTGGAAAGGGCGGCGAGCGTGGCCATGGCTGCAGAGAGTGCCGGGACTCGGCACCACCCAAGAGACCGCTGCGTAGATCGTCGTGACAGAGAATCCATCGAGAGCATGAAGCAGAAAGTTATCAGACTGTTGATCTGCTACTAAGGAGCTGGAGGTAGGCACAGTGTTCGTGCACAGTACTGCTACTAGTCTTCAGGAACAGTTGTTGCTGTCAAGAGAAAGAGAAGCGATTGATCAGTACACTGCCTCCAAGTCACCTTTATAGGTCTTCCAGTTTCTTCGTGTCTGCATCGCACTGTTGACTGTCACACCGCAGTTCCCTGTCGCCGACCCTTCCCCCCATTACGTCATATTCGTTGCCGCGAAGACATGCCGCCTCACTGCGAGTTCAGGGATTACATACATTGATTACATACTATTGTGCACATGTATTACGTACACATTTCGTTCACCCTACACGGTGTTTGCTTCTGTTCTGCTTTGACTGGTTGTCGTGCTGCTGCATGGCTGCATGTGCGCCTCCTTGAAACCCAGGCCGCCAGAAACAAGTGCTACTACTGCAACACAGCACTAGGAGCTCCTGGAGCTGTGTTGCGTGAGCCCCCCCCCTGCAGGAGAGGGGGGGCCTCACGCACACAGTGAATTCACAGTGCGAGCGGCGCCACCACAGCCACAGCGGTGAAGACAGAGGCCAGCACACCGCTGCACGCGAGGGAGGCGGCGCTGGGCAAGGTGCCATCGATGCTGCCTGGGTCCTCCTGGTCAGAATAATCTGAATAATCTGGGAACAGGCTGGTGCCCCTGGTGGTGGGTGAGTCAGGGGCTGCCTCATCGGCAGGGCCCTCCTCTGGGGCGCTGTCCTCTGTGGGGGGCACTGTGGGGGTTGGTGGGGCATCGGAGGTGTCTGGCCCAAAGGTCACGTCGGCGCCTGCATGCATGCCACAGCAGTTTCAACGAATAAACAGTCAGAGTGCGCCTCATGTACTGGGGGTGATGAACCAGCCACAGTACTCATTAGTGTAACGGGCCAGAGAGGCAGCACAGTTGTGTGTAAGTGGAGCACGCATGGAGCCTGCTTGGCTGGGTGCAAGCACCACATGCACCACAGCCGCTCTATTGCAAGCACAGCAGGCTCGCAGGCACCACAAGCAGAGCCCACACCAGCAGGAGGAGTGGCAGTGGGGGGGGAGGTGGTGGAGGGGGCGCCATCAGAGCCTTGCGTCAGCTGCGGCACACACTCCGCCTCAGTCTCTGTCGATGCGCATGCGGAAAACGAAGTCAGGTAGGCTTCCACCAACAGTACACACTCCGCGCAGCCCACGCTAGTGAACAAGGCCTCTCCTGCCGCGACACAGCCTGGTGTTGGAGCGCCGCATGCAGCAAACTGCATCTCGGTCCTGAACTGTGCGGCTGTCGGCCAGGCACCGCCGCTTGGCAGGCACCAAGGCGCTTGGTTGTCCTCGAAAAATGTCTCGCACTTAGCTGGAGCACCTGCACAACGTTCACTCAAGACAGTGAAGGCTTTGGCTATGGGTGCGATTTGATCCTGTATTCGTCTTCTGGAGCATGCACACCAGAGATCCAGACACGAGCTGCTTACAAAGGTTGCACGCAGTGCTGGTGCACTTGCCAGCGACCTACTTCGTTCCAACTACACTGTCATGCAGTTCCCTGTACTACCCTCCAAGCCAATGTGGTTGGTCAATGACTATGCTAAAAGGGCATTCTATGGTATTCTGCGATCAATTCTACAATAGGTTGTGCAGCAGCATGGCCACGGTGGCGCAAGCATAGCTGCTCAACACGTAGGAGAGGTGTGATGGGCAAAACCTGATGGGGCAAACCTGCTGGGCAAGGTGTTCCGATGTATGTGGACCCGGCCTTTTCGTTCAGCCTGAAACAGTCAAGGAATCCGAAGTATGTTGCTCTCCATGCATCACTGCCAGGCCCTGTGGGGAGTGGGATGCATGAAAGGCCCCCCCACACACACTCAGCTGCACACACAACTGACGCTGTCAGATCACAGTGATCAACAGCAGCAGCAGCAGCCGATGTGCTGTGCTGTGAGTGGCCTTGAATCTGCTGATCATGATAAAGCTGTGTAATGCAGGCTGGCACAGTCTCTTTCAGAGATCACTAGCCCTGGAATCTGCACTAAAAGCTAGTACCGATGTTTTGCACGGCCCATGGCGCTAGTATACGCAAGACACAAATCAGTGCAGGTGTACCTTCAACATCTCTATTGCCAGGAGCTCTGCAGCTGCCACAGAGGCAGTGGGAGGCACCTAAACAAGAGCTTCGGTCGTACTTTGCACGGAACGGCAGTTATTGTAGGTTTTGTAGCACAGGAATGCTCGGATGTGAAGGGAGCAGTCGAAACCGTCGAAACAAGGTCGAAATTCTCAACTGAAAAAAATACGAACAGGCCGAGGGCGCTTGACATAACGATCGCTACGAGAACGCCCCAGAAAGAATGTGAAACGTGCCTATAATAAAATCTTAGTGCATTGAAGTCTCTGTGGGGCGCAAAGAGCGCCTTAGAGTGCTCCACACTGTGTAGCAGCAGAGCAGCAGAGCTATAGAGCCGAATTCGAAGCGAGCATTGACCTGCACGGAGGTTTCGGGAAAGAACACACATGATGGCAACGCCCACAGTCTCTATGACATGTATGATATCCGCACCTTGCCCTGTCACGGTAGATAGATATGAGAGCGATGCTATGGCTGCAGCGAGTGTCCAGACACCGCACCGCCCAAGGGCCGCTGGGTGGATGGAGCCCATCGTATTGAAGCTTTCAAATTGAAGGAATGGGGCTGTTGCTCGGATGTCAAGGTGCTGGAGGGGGTACGTGTGTACTTTACGAGTCTTCCACAATTTAAGCTGTTCCCAACATCGTGTGGACACTTGCCCTGTATGTGTATGTCTAATCAGCGTCCACGCGGGCACCTGGGGGACTTTCTAAGACTTTTGCGACAACACGGGAGCTCCCCAGAGGCCGTAGGTGCCGGTTTAGAATAAGATTTCTATGAATTCTGAGATTTCTATGAATTCGTATGTGGAGGTAAGGGGCAAACAAGCTCATCAAATGATGCTAATTACACCTCATACTAGATGCAGATGCAATATGCAAGCTCTGTTGTCAGTATACTGCGTGTAAAGGTCCCTTTGACGATTGTTAGTCTACAGGTCTTGTTTGTAGTTTTATATTAAATTCTTTCTTGCTGGCGTTTCATTACAAACCGGAAAGGTAGTAAATAGGCATGAACCCAAATAGCCAAAATCAGCTAACACAAAACATCCACC
>JAUMHD010009651.1:0-70676 GCA_032359135.1 Ulvella scutata
GCCTACTGATTCGCAACCACAGACCACAATCTACAACACCAGTGGAACAAGCAACAGTAGCAAGGTTCTGCAAGTAAGCCTCAGCAGAGGGGCCTAACTTCTGAAAAGTAGACATCACTACAGGCACCACAGTGGCACCATTCAAATCATGTTTGCTACTCTTCGCTCTCTCAGCATCCCGAAACAACACCGACTCACTCTTACCCAGGCAGGTAGAACAAGTAGGATCAACAATGCTGACATCACAGTCAACACTGCCTGTGATATCAAACACATGAAACTCAACACGCTTGCCATTCACAACAGCCGGATCAAGAACACCCTCACCTTGCTAGTTAGCATCAGCAGGCTCCCTGGTGCTAGCCTGAGCAGACCGCATGACACACGCATGACACACGCGCGCCAACCGCATTCAACGGAAACATCATGGCACACCGCGCGCACACCTGCACAGCACCTACACCTCGTGGCCTGCCTGGGCTGAAAGGCTTCCCACACTCGCAGGTCAGAGGGCGATCGTGCAGAGCCGCACGACACACCCCCAACTGGTAAAGCAAAGAACATAGAACATCCCCATCACCAAGAACGCAGTTAGATGTAACGGGAAATGCATCTAATCACGCCCCAGCGGTGACGTCAGGAACACTCTCCAGGCGCTTGGCTCCCTCAGGAGACAGCCCGTCCTTCAACACATTCATCCTCATCTCAGCCAAGTCTGAGAAAACAACACGTGCAAACCCACGCAGCGATCCATAAACAATGCCATCAGTGAGCTCCTCGCCGAGTGTGGCGACGCTAGCCTCTTTCATGCATGGCACAACCCTAACATACAAATCAAACCACATTGCCGCAAAAATCTCCAGAAGCACCCTTGAAAGAGTCAAGGACATCCGAACCCCCAGCCACAGCAGCACGCGTGAGGGCTGCCGCAGACAGGAAGGCAGTGTTGCATGCAGCGCCGTCCATATCTGACATGAGGTTCACACCAAGCGTCCCTAACTTCATAGTTCTGCACCCACCAGCTTGTTCTTTTCTCTTACCCGGCCCCAAAGAGTGTGCCAGGATCAGGGCATGCGTGACTCCTCATGCGCACACTGTCACGGCTGCAATGTTGAAGAGTTGAAACCCGCGTAGCTGCTAGATAGAAGCATGCTACGTTGTCATATAGGCAACCCAGTGTCCAACTGGTCTTGATTTGTGGGGACTACGCCATACTAAGTTTGAGCTGTGGGCTCAGAGCCACCGTGCGGGATTCATACAATACGTAAAGGGAAAGCAATCAGAGACCCTGTATGCACCCGGCGCAGAAGCTCGAAGAACAGACGAGAGGTGGCTCTGGCTGAACCAGACGTTGCAGCAGGTATCCGCAGGCAACCAAAATGTTGGCAGTGAAATCCGCCCTCTCTGCCAACTTTCAGCGGGGATGCTTTCTGGTGTTGCCTGCCAGTGTTTTTTTTAAGGTTTTTCAGCGACAAGGGGCCAGAATATGTTTTTGGGATTGACGCAAAATGGTGACAAGGCAGTGTTTTGAGAAGCAAAAAGCGACACCAGCCAAAAATCAGTTTTGATGACGTTCTTTTGACATTTCCCTTTCTTCTGCACAACTGGCAATGCTTCCACCAGGACTTGCCTGTTCAGCATATACCCTGCTCAGACGGGTATAACCTGAACAAATATCGTTGCTATGCGCCTTATATTGCGCTTCCTGGGGAGTTTTGCCCCCAAACTTCCCAAACTGTAGCGACATCACCCCAAAAACACAATTTCTGCCGTCGCAAAGTGCGACTTTGCCATATTTTACACTGTCGCGTCACATAACTAAGGGTCGATTTCTACACATTTTGGCTGTCGCCGCACGCGACATCACCTTGTTTTTTACATCATTTGCGACACATTTTGCCTCAAAAGTTTTCGAAATGCAACACAAAGCGACAAGCGACACCTTAAAAAAAGCACTGGTGCCTGCCACAGAGACGATCGCACATCAACAGGCCACCCCCACCACACCGTCCCGCCCGCCCCCACACACACTGTGCATATGCTGTAGTGAAACTGTTCACACGAGTTTGGGTTCCTGTACACACTGCCTCCCTTCTCCCCGTTTAGGCGCTTCCTATTTTCGTGGTTCCGTATCATTCTTCTGTCCTGTTCAGACACGAAGCGCATGTCCATTTCCAACTTTACCTCACTCAAAAAGTCTTGTCTCGTCCAAACAAATGGCTCGCCTCACAAGTCCTCAGCATCATTGCCGTCGTGCCTCTCATGAACGGTTGCAGGCTGCTGCATGCTTCCCTACAGCGTCAATTACATCAAGCTCATGTCCTTCTCTTCCTTTGCTCCCCCTCCCTCCATCCATCTTCCCTTTCATTCCTTCCCCCCACCTTTCCCTCACCCACACGCCGCTGGTCTTGGGATTGACCTTAAACTCGGCCGCCAGCCTGTGAGCGTTGAAGTGCTCGACCGCGATGTACCCGGTTCGAATCCAGGTCCGGCCAGATCTCATCTTTTCTTCGAGCTTCTGAGCTGGGTGCGTAGATGGTCTTTGATGGTTTCTCCGTATAAGTAAAGTTAATTAATTGCAAGAATCCCGCCTCTGTGGGGCTGAGGCCGAAGCTCAAAATAAGTACAGTGTAGTCCTCGAATAATTTAGTTTCTCTTCACTGTTTCCCTGGTACATGAGCCATTCTATGGAGTTATGCCTGTAACTTTACACATTGTTTCCGCGCCAAAAATGCGTTGATGGCTAATAGGCAATTTGTCCGTGCTGTCCAGAAAAATAATTGCACCGGGCAACAAGCGTCACACATACTTCCGCATTGGCTATTAGCTGTCACCCACAAGCAGAAGGTAGCGCGTGAGTGTGACATCGCCGCCCTGTGCGGTCTGTACATGAGATCTTTCATGAACCAACTGCACTCCGATTACATGGCACGCTGCCTGTTCGTAGGAAATCTCTTCTCAATAATGTTCTCGCGGGAAAGTTTCCTGATCAAACAAGGGGAAACTCTCCCGGGCTGATGCAACAAAACGTTCAGAACGCTACTCCCCCCCACCCCCCCACCCACCTCCCTGCGGTCGGAACCAGCACACATTCTTCATGCCAGCTAATAAGTATTTTGCTACTGAAACTACAAATTTCATGACGGCTCATAAGCAGTTCGATATCTTTTGCTTTATTCATTTGACGGCTATTGGGCGGTTCATCCCATTTTGCCGACTATTTCTACCCCTTTGTCTGACGATATGTGTATCAAAAATTTCTCACAGCTCCGAATTAATTGAACAAGGGCTTACTAGCCGTGAAGTAGGCGTTATGAGAAACAGTGGCGCATGCCCGCCCCTGCAGCTTCACTGCAGCGAGACCCCGCCGTGGGGTGAAGTGGCGGGCGGGCGCCGCCTGTCGTCACTTTCGCCCCACGGCGGGGTACCGCTGCTTCCACCCACTAACAGCAAGCTTTGTCCTATTATGCGCGGTAGATGGTGGTGACTCCACTGGTGTGTACAGGCGTGGATACGAACCTGGGACCTCGAGTAATAGCACTTTACCGCTACAGGCCCCCGGTGGCGGTGTAGTGCACTACCGGGGACGGCACAGCAGAGTTAACGGTCAATCCCAGGCGATGTTTGAGGGCCCAGAGAGCCATTTAATCAGTCATGCAGGGACTACACCATACTCGGTTTGAGCTTCAGCCTCAGCACCATAGTGGTAGATCAATTTGGAAAGGGCAAACCATCACCAACCCTTCATGCACCTGGCTCAGAAGCTCCAAGACTGGACAAAAGGTGGCTCTGGTTGGACCAGGATTCGAACCCGGGACCTTTATGCAGGCCGTGCCTGATGTTCACGTCATCCCATGGCGCGGTTGAGTTTGAAGTCATCCCCAGCCCGCAACATTTCTGCGGAACAATAACAAACCGGCCGGGAAGCATGCCAAAAGAGCTTTGGGGTAATGATGTTCTGGTGCTGAGCCACAGGTACCCAGGCGTGCTTTGAAGGCGAATATGATGTCTGTTGCATGTTTCTGGTGCAATAGTGTGGCACTTGTTCCTCACACCTGGGGTAGATGCCTGGTGTATGAAACTTTTGCTGTATGTAATGTTGATAAGGCACATGTGCGCGGTGGCCTGCATCAGCTACACCACTGCACAGAGGACACATGCTGTTGTATTGAGTTTCTGTGACGAAGAAGACACATAAAACCTAACCGACGACCACGCCATACCCGAGATGCGCTTCAGCCTCAGAAGCCCCGGAGGAGCGGAAAGGAGGGGGGCAGGCACATGCGACCCAACGCCCACCATGGGAGAGGGAGCAAGGGCCTGCACCGGGCATGCAAGGGCACATTCGCTCGCATGTGCAGGATCATCAGCAACAGCAGCGCCAGCCAACGGGTACCCTGCAAGGACAGACCGCCTCCTGAAGTAATAATACAAGGAGCTGCTAGTGACGAGAGGCAGGCCTCTGTTCTCGTTTCAATATCAGCATCACAACTGGCAGCAGCATCTGTGCTTGCGACCTTGTTTGCTCGCAGGCCAGACTGAGGCTTGCTGGCCCCCCTGAACAAGAGCTGCCTCCTGGCTGCCACATTGTCACTGCAGCATTTGCCGAGCTTCCACGCCTACAATTGTACCAAGCCTGTTTTGCTGAGAGTGTCTGCCTTGAAGCACGCCGAATGTCATGCAGTTCATTTCCTACCAGCACATTACATGGAGTGGTACAATGAGCCGTCATCATGGTTGTGCCGGTGCTGATACGGTGATGACATGGACAAAGTTGATCTTCAGCCGAGCTCCTGTATTCGCCATGCCTGTCACATATTTATGTGGCCTGCGGCGTATGCTGCCTGCTGTGGTACGTGAGGAGTCTTTGAAGTCGAGCATGGACATGCCAACTGCACCTTTGGGACGTTCGCTCGTGCCGTCCGCCCATCAGAGCTGGAAGGGGGCCACCCTTGGCGGCGGGCCCTCGGCAGCGGGCCCTCTGCCCTGTCGTGTTCTGTCATTGTGCTGCTGACGTGTGCTGCGTGCATAGGTGATAGGCACTGTCTCTGGGCGGCTGGGTGATTGATTGGTGCCTTCCAGCTTCTTGTGTTGCGCGCTTGGTGCTGTGTGTTTGCTGCTTATGTGAACTACGTTGTTGGCGTGTATCAGATGCTCGTTAATCTGTGCACTCCTTCTCTGTATGAGCGATGCCACTGTTGATATATACACACCCTGGGGATGTCAGCAAGCTCTTCAGAGTTGCAGAATGCAACTGCATGAGCAATTTTCGAGGAGGTGCTTGAGACAAAGCAGCATGGGGCCATGTTAGAGAACTCGCTCACTCGAATGCCTGCTGCTCGTGGACAGGAGTTTGCAGGTGATGTTGCGGAGTGCCCGATACGAAGGTTTGATCACAACAATGCCGTAGGGTTCTGGCGCGCCCTGCTTTGGCGAGGGCTGTGAGTGTTGGAAGGCAAGGTGCTGGTCAATGGACAGTGCATGTGTTCTGAACGATGCCAAACATGCTGGCCGTTGCAAGATTGTGGGTTGTAACTATTCTGAATCCCAGCCCTGTTGCACCTGCATTGTAGACAGCTGTCCACAATGCAAGGGCACGTGCTGCAAGGGCACGTGCTGCTGTCTGCAGACAGCAGACAGGACGGTCAACGTGCGAAACCACATTACACGAACACAGAATGAAAGAGTACTACATATAAACAAACCTATATGTACAAAGCTCTTGACAAGCTGCACTCGTAAGTGAGCAAGTCGTCCCCCTCTGTCGCCAACACATACATGTGGCGCATTGGCGTTAACACACCGGCTTCCTCCACTTCACTCTTCCAGGCTGGGAAGAGCACAGAAACAATCTTCTGATTTGTGGACGAATTCATGCTTTTTCCGATCATGACCTGCTGCCGCTGGCTATTTGACTGCATGTCCGCCGACTCCTGAACATACTTCAACAGTGCCACACCACCAGCTTCCACCACTGCACTCGAACTCGCTGGGCCGCTGAAGGTCTGTGCTATTTCAGTGCCTACTGCATGTGTGCTAGCGGCCCCATGCGTTCGGAGCACAAGCTCACAGTGCTGTGGTGCGAGCAGTCCAGCCATCGAGAGGGCTTCACCAGTTGACTGCCGCCCTTCACCACAGCCACCATCGGGGCATGCTCCCTGAGTGCCTTCATCGTCAGCTTCTCTGCTACCTCGTAAGAGCTCATCAGCTGTGTCTTGACGACCTGCGATTTCAGTGCCGCCCAGGGCTGAGAGCATGGTGGCCTCCAGAGAGCTGCGCGACATAGGGTCCTCGGGACGCAGCTCAACGGGAACCTGGGGCACTACACGAGTCCAGGATCCGCCACCCTTTGGAACTGCCACACAGGTGGTGTGGTTGCATACGAATGCTGCGCTGAGAAGCACATGATGGGCGTCATCATCAACCCCCACCCAATCATCATAATCATCCTTGATGAAGTATTCGTCTTCATGAACAACATCTATCGACCATTTTCGATACGGCACCAAACCATCAGCACGCTGCAGGCGTTGCACACTGCTCTCTGGGTCTGCCAAGAGGGCGCGTGTATGTCTCGGCGCAGCTACCAGCCCGGACGACTCAACTGGCACAGCCCCAGGGGACAAGAAACTGATAGAAGGGAATGCAACCAACACCAGACACGATATTGCTGCAAGCGCGAGCACCCCAAATGTTGCCATCGATGGCACCTGCGATCTGCTGGTGGCTGCCGTACCCCTGCCTGCATGAACAGCATCTGTGAACCAATGAAATTGGCCAACCTTACATATGCGTACACGAAGCCAAACGCACAAGTTAGCGCACCTCGAACTCGTCGGGCAGGGCCTCCAATAGTGCACTCCATGGGCCGTTTCAACGTGGCAGCGTGCTGTGGCTCTTGTTTTATGTCCTCTGCCTTGGTTGCCCCAGAACCTGGGTAACTCCCAGTCATATCCTTGTCTCTGAAGGTCTCAGTGCTTTGCACACCCCGTGAGTCGCTGCCATGAGAGCTTGTTGACACGGGTGGAGATGCCTGCAGCCTCGCAGTAGATGCATCATCCTGGGGGGGACAGGCAGCAGCAGCAGCTGTAAACCTCAGTTTGTTCTTTGTTTTCTGATTGGGGGCAGTGCGGGCTGCGGTGGGTTTGACTGGCAAAACCCCAGACACGGGATAGTGCGTGTTGGTACTGGGAGTGGGCGAGGTATCCAACCCACCCGCAACCCTTCCAGGACCACGAGGCACAGCGCCAACACAACTCTTGCTGCTTCTTAGTGAATCGACTTCTTCTTGCAGGTGCATGACACGGGACTTGAGCAAGGTGTTTTCCGCCTCTAGATCGCTGCAGCGTTGCCTCAAGTCTTGCAACAACCTGTTCTTGCGTTGCCTTGTCCGCGCAGCGTACAGCCGATTCCTTTCCTTCACACGTAACGATCTCATATCCTCCGATTCAGCCTGCACACGTTGAAGCCACGCTCGACCGGCTCCTGCCCAGAAGGTTCGCAGAGCCTTAGCCACTGGGAGCCAACGTTCCCAGAGGCCCAAGCATCGGCGGCCGCGGCTGACGGGATATAATTGAAACGATATAGTGCATACGCAACGGTCACCATGGACGTACCTTTGCGCGGCGTCCCACTGAGAGCTTCCCGATGACGTCGCGAACCTGGCACTGAGTCCCACATTTTGCACCACTGCATGCACCATACTGGCAACTCTCATTGCCACTGCTCCCAGAAGGCGACCGGGGCGGGCTGGTTGAGTCCTCCGCTCCGCTGGCGGTCACAACATGGAGTTGTGTTTTCTGGTACGAGGATGTGGTCTCGCACACATCCGCTCCATTACAACAGGGGCATGGATCCTGTAAAGCAGCTTCGACTTTCTCGAGGGCGGTCCTGTGGAACATGTACCGTCGCCACTAGTCTGAACCGTACCTCGCTCGCCAGCTCTCGTAGGAAGTTATTGAAGTCGGGATCGCAGTCCAGCTCCATGAGATCTGAACCATCAAATGCGACATCGAGGTCGATATCGGGCACCTCCAGGGAAGGATCGTCCAGAAAGTCTTCGAACGGATCCATCTTGCCTTTGAGCCTCAGTGAGGCATACTCTACTTGGGACAGCTGCACGCCAAACGACGTTCTTCAAAGAGAAATGGGTCTGTGACGGATGTTGGAAGTTTTCCACTGGACTGTTGTGGAGTTCGTGTAAACAAAAGAGATAAATGGCGAGTCTTGGCGTGTGCTGGATTTATCCGGATTACGATGGCCAAGGTCTGGAATGCATGACGTGCACGTGCGCGCGCGTGCTATAGCCAGAGCTAGCTCGAGGTCGTCACAGCACAGCATATATACAGCAGCCACGAAATATGGCAAGAAGTCGTTCATATGTTACCAGGCTGCTTGCAGTGGGGCACCATGCTGCACGCAGGAACAATTGTGAAGAGAAAGCTTGCAATATTGATTAATGAGTGAGAACAGTTTTGTGTTAGTTGCTTTTGGCTATTTGGGTTCATGCCTATTCAATACCTTTCCGGTTTGTAAAGAGTGAGAACAAGTACATAGCTGTTACTAATCGGTTACAGCTCCGTTCCGGCATTTCTGTTATGTGCTGGTGCGAGGTATGAAAATCCACCGATTCGCTATTGATGCGACAGTTGTGAGGTTGGCTGCACGGTGCCTCGGCAGTATCGGTCAGTCGAAGCCCCCACCAGCGCCATGGCGCTGCCACACAACTACTGCAATTCACATGCATGCCTGTGCACATGTGTCATGAGATGACTTCCCTGCATGAACTTTCGTTCTGCCGAAGTCACAGTTGCCTAGATAGAATGCTTACATGGGCAGGGCCAGCAATAAGCCCCAGAGCGGCAATTACGAAATTCAGCGCCACCGAGAAGAAGTATTGAGTTGCGCCTGAACGTTGCTTCACAGCTGTTCCACTGACCCTTGCTCCCTGAGGCCCAACTGGCGGGGCATGTTGTCCTGAGGCACAGTGCCAGACAGGGCCATGACACCACAGCACCGGCCACAGCAAAGCAACGTCCCCAGCGGCGCCCACCTGCCACAAAGTGTAGGCCGCAAAGGAGCTGTGGTTCCCTTGACAATGGGTTGCGTGCCTTGCCAAAGCATACTCTGCAGTTAAAGTGCATGCTTCAGAGATACTTGGTGGCGAGAGGGTGAGGGAACAGCAGGCAGGAACCCAAGCTCACGACCAGCACATGAAAGTAGACCAGAAGTGCTGGCTGCTCCCGGGGACCGAGTTGATCGAGCACACACTGACACAACACAACTCGAACCACAGCATGCCTGCCCACACCCACAGCAGCATGACTCACCGCCGGATATGAGCCACAAGAATAGTGTCAGGCTATTTAGCAACGTAACTAGCAAGGCAGACTAAGAGGTGAGATGGCAGCTAATGAACGGACGCATTGCGCAGACGCAGCACCTGAGAGTGATCAGGGCAAGCCACTAGGGCCACAGAAAATCCTATCCAAAGCATAGGCGGGGGCAAGAATACCGTAGCAAAGCGAAGACTTGTCGTGCAGCAATACACGGCAACCGTGCAACAAGGAGCAGGCAGCACACCGAAGATGGGATCAGCCAGGAGCTGAAAATGAGCAGCAGTGGACGCGTACAGCAAGACAGGGTGGCGAAGGAAAGGGTATCAGATGCGTGCGCCAAGACCAGTCAGCGGCGAGGGCCCTCGCGAAGGCAGCAAATGAGGGCAGGGCATCATCAACAGAGCGACTGGAGTGCAAGGACAGATTCGTTGCCAGAGGCTGGTGAGGTGAGGCGCAGTGGCGAAGACAAGAAGAGGTGGGGGGCAGAGTAGAACTGAAAAGGGGTGTGGGACAGGCCATCATTAAAGTGCGAGGGCACCGGAAACAAGCGGGGCAGAAACCGACAGGGAAACGGCAGGGGAGGGTGCACCCTAGGGTGGTCGAAGCAGCACTGAGCAGAGGCACTACACTTCAAAGGTGCGGGCAGTGCGAGTACTCCCTGCTTCCCACCTGCAGACAGATGTGGGCAGTCCCGAACGCGTTGGGCGCTTTTGCTACCGTGATTGCTGACCCCGTCGCTGGTGACAAGCACAATAGGTTCCCTCGGGGCACAAATTCTTATCCTTTGCAATAACAATGCCATGCAAAAAGGTCGAGTTCTTACAAGCTACATGCTGCCACGGGGCCAACTGTGGCACTACTGTCAACGAAACCAAAACCATGCTGTTGCAGTGCAGCATCTACCTCACACGCTTACTGCTGTCTCATCACGTGCCGGGTTATATGGCATTGCTTCTGGTGGCCATGCACCTGTCTGCGTGGCAGAGAAGGGTGCAAAGGGGCTGGTGATGCTGGAAGGGGGCGCATCCAACACCTCATCATCAAGGATGGGAAGCGTAGCCTCCATGACCTCCGACAGCTTTCTTGTGGAGGGGTGCTTCTGCAAGTACTGATCTATACATGTTTTCCACTTTTTACCTTTCTTTTCACCATGAAACAAATTTAGCAGTGGCTTCAGAACAGTCCGAGTGCTGGGGTTAGCATAGCCATCATCTTTTATGTACCACCTCCCTATCATGCCGTCCGCATACTTGCAGTAATCTTCGATTACCTGCAGGTGTTGCAAGCTCAGTGTTGATTGGGAGGGAAGAATCTGAGATACTGCATCAGTTGCAGACCCTACGGCGAGAGTTCTTGAGGAGATGTACAGACGACCGAGCCACCACTGCATAGGATGCATCATGCAGGGTAATGTAGACTGCCTACATTGGATGCGGTGGTAAGCAGTGGTGATGCTTTTGCATTGTGACCTTCATGAGCTGTCTCGTCAACTACAAACTCCATCAGATGCCTTGAAACAGAACTTCCTTTGCTGACATGGCAGTGCAGAGCAGATGCAAAGTGCACGGGCAGGTAGTAAATACAACGGTACTTATTCTCACCTGGCGCCGGCTTATGGCAGGATCACTGTCGCACCCAAACACACGCGTGTCCGCGCACCCCAGCACGTGCCAAGGCATGTTGAAAGCAGCGCGCCCGAGCATCACCCCATGCACTGCAGCGTCATTCTCGGTATGTGCCAGGATGTCATTCACCTCCTCCCAACTCTGAATGCCTCCATTCATTGAAAACTCAAGATGCGGAAAGTCTCTCTTCAGTGCAAAGACCCAGTCGTACCTGCACCACACAGCACTCTGGCATTGATGGCACAAACATGTTCTCACCAAACATCCAAACTGAAGCAAAAAAGATGATGCTATGCAGCAGATACACACCGCAGGGGAGGTATGGTCCGGTTCTGGTGAGGGCTTAACCCTTTCAGCAGGCACTTGCGAGCGTGCACGATGAAGTGGTGGGCTGGGGAGTTGGCCGACACAGTGCTCACGAAGCTGTGTACTGAAGCATAGTCATCGACATCATCCACGCCTATCCGGCATTTGACTGTGACAGGACACTCTGGTGCGCCATCTGCGATTGCCTGCAGACGGCATGCACTTCAAGCTGGCTGCTGTACACCTGAAGAGGGGCTGAGCAGCACTCACCTGTACACACTCTGCAACCAACATCGGCTGTAGCATCATCGCAGCGCCAAAGCAGCCTGCGCCTGCAACTCTGTCACTCGGGCAGCCACAATTCAAGTTGATTTCGTCATAGCCATATGCCCGTGCTTTCTTGGCAGCCTCTCGAAGAACAGCTGGATCTGAGCCCCCAACTTGCAAGACGATTGGATGCTGCTCAGGTGGGAACCAGAGATGCGAGTCAAGATTATCTGTGTGCGTGATGGTGTTTCCCACCACCATTTCTGTCCACAACCACACCTTGTGCGATAGCATGCGAGCAAGCTGCCTGAAATGTACGTCAGTCCAGTCCATCCTGCACAAAGAATTGCTTTCAGCACTGTATTGACAGGCTGAGTTGAAGGGGACTTGAGGCTTGCGTCACCACCGGCTTCTGTGTACCGTGCAGTGCCAGCGTTGCCAACTTTGGGTATGAATGCCAACTTTGGGTACCAACTTTGGGTATGCGGCGGCAGATGGATTGCAGCAGTGAAAGGTGACACACATGGGAGCTACACTCATCAGCTGCTCTGACGAGTCTCTGGTCATCGTGCTAGAGTCCAGAGCGACTGCAGAGAGACAGACGCCCTGTCTGCAGACCGAGTGCTTGGGTGATTTCAGCCACAGTTGCCGATGGACCAAATCCCGTAGGTTATTGAACGATGTGGAAGAGTGCCGGGAAAGAACTGTTGAAAGCATCACAGGCAAGACGGCTGGCTGCTACAGTGCCTTCATCGACACATACCACAAATGTGCTCCGTGGGCAAGAGGCCTACAACGTACACCAATATAAACGTTTACAAGTCAATTTCCTGCATCAGCACAACATAGCATAAACATATTCTGTTGCTGTTTCTTGGCACACTGACTGCCAACAGCCAAGCCAAGCACTGTCACTGCGAAGAAGCACACATGGTCGGACACTGTGCAGCACTACGAGCAATAGACTGTTGCTGTTTCCGGCAGCAACTTATTCAGTCACTTGACATCTGTCCCGTGGATTCCTCTCGTCCGTGATGTGAGGTCATGTGGGCTCATGACGCACCAGCATGTATCACGAAGTGGGTCTGTGTGATTTCACGATGCAGGCCCCATTTCTTCAAGAAGCCCTTTCCTAGCACAACATTGTTGTATACTGAAATGCAAGTTGGAATCACAGCTGATCCCTGGCGACGCGTGTACGGTTGTTGTGTGTCTATGTGTTGACTTCCCTTGCAACACAGCCGATCACTGTGTACTTGCGACCAGGAGTTGATGCAGACATTGCTACTGACTTGATAAACCCGATCTTTCTGGAACGAGGGTAGCGTGTTGTGGGATCCGGCATGGCCGTCCCAGTTGTAGTGCTGTTCGTTCTTCCGGCTATTGCTCTGCTGGTGGACCGAGTTGTGGGCGATGGGGCAGACATTATGCTCACTGATTATATGAACGAGCCGTACGATCTGGACAAAATGTATGCGGATTCAACGGTGGTGAGCGATGACCTGCTGGATGAGTTTGGCTACGGTACTGACAGCCTTGAGGAGTACGCGGGATACGGAGAGGACAGCCTATACTACTACAGCGACGAGTTTGACGAGTACTATCATACCTATGGGATCTATGCCGATGAGTATGGTTATGATTACTTTGACAAAGACTCAGACAGCACGGATTGTAAGGAGGATGACAAGGGCAAAGCCTCTACAAAAGGTACGAGCTACAGCTTTCCTTCAAAAGCCATGTTCAATATCAAGCCTCTATGGAACCCGCCGAGTGTGCAAGTCTGCTTGTGCAGAGGATGCGTGTGACTTGAGGCTCTCAGGTGTTGATGAGCATCTCTCGAAAGATCTCCCTGGTGGTATTGACGGGATTTATAAGCTAGATGGATGCTTTGAGGGGCTTCCAAAGTACAAACGCACAGGGAAGAGCGCAAACGGTGTGCACCTTGGTTTATCAGTGCATGCAAGGTGAGATGGCTGGGCTTCAACATTGACAGCTTCCTGCTTTGCAGATACTCGGCTTTTATGGAAGTCTCCTGTTTTCAGTGATTGGGACATCAGCGTTGGGGAGGAGGTCCATTTGGTGTGTTCTGCTCCAGGTGCCAGAAAAATGAATGAAGGCTGGACCGTTTTGATCCTGACTGTTTTGCGCAACATAAAAGTATATCGAGGGTGGTCTGGCTGTTGGGAAATATTTCAGGAAATGCGCCTTAATGGCCACTTTCAGTCCCTTTGGTGAATCATATGATACACTACGTCCATGTGCTGCTAGAGATGGTCTCAGTCTTACTGACGAGGTGTGCTTGGGGTAGTGATTCAGAGGTCAGTGCAATGTATAGTGTTCTGAGTCAGTGACAACCCCCCACAGCCACTTCCACACAAATACATCATTGAACCCCCAAGAGTCATACAAACAACCAATTGTTGCCAACGACATACAAAGGCGAACAGAACAGGTTCATGTGTGAAGCTAGTTGTCTGATTTTCCAAATGTAGTCTTTTGCCCCCCTGTTGGGTTCAGCAGTGTGTTGAGCTATTGAGAATATGTGTGATTTATTAATAATTTATGACAATGCGCTTATGCCGTGCATGTTGCTGCCACCAGGCATCTGTGTGTTTTAGCGCTAGGTTGTAAGCTGCCAGTCTATGTCAATCCTTGAAGGTGGATTTGGAATCAAGTATGCATGTATTGTTTGTAAGAACAGCACCACAGTCTGGCGTTACGATTACCTAGCACGCTCTGCGTTTCACTCGCAGACCTCTGTTCCTGGAATCTGTCACGCTTGGCTCAAACACTACACCCCCAACACTTAGTTGTGATGTCCATGTTGTTCCATTTTTTTGTGATCTCCATGTTGCGCAAAGCGTCTGGCTCAAAACGATCAACCTAACTTATGTCAGCTGAAGAAATTGGGATTGAGAATACATGGGAATGCAGGCGACAGCTGTTCTTTATGGCATAGGCACTGGATTAGAATCGAGGCCAAACTTCTTGGAGGACGAGCACTGGCGCCTCAGGCCGAGTGTCGCAAAGGGGAAGCCACAAGAGGTGTGGGCACACTTGTGTCGGTTCTGGAATGCCACCATGTTTCGATCAGAGTTCATGAGCATCATTTGAGCATACATAGTTTGCTGGTCGTATAGTAGAAGTGAGGGGGCAGTAGCAACACTACCTTCTCTGCAGGGAGACGAGCTGCTCAAGGTGAGAGTGACTGTGGAGTGTGATGGCAAGAAGCAACTGAAGAAACCTGAGCCTTCGAAAACTATTTCACAGCCATTACTCACAGATGAAGAAACGGATGCAAATTATAGGTGTTCATCTGCACATTGAAGAGTGTACGCATTGTGCTGTGCAGGCTAGCGTGCAGTGCACCGTCACATCGTTGACCTTCCACACCGTTTGCAGGGCAGTTTATTCAAGATACCAGAAAGATGCTGAACCATCTATCAACTTCTTCATGGTTGTACTCATGCTTGGACTAGGGGTTGTTGTGGTTGTTGGCACCAACCGCGTGATGAACAGGTGCGAGGCAACCATTTTCAGGCACCCTTTTCATTCATGACACACTGTCTTCGTTACTCTTTCTTTACCGTGACATGAGTGCAGGAAGCAAAAAGATGGTAGAACGTTAGCTCATGTGATTGAAGATGCCCGGAAGCAACGGCAAGGACACACACTGTAATTCTATGATTGTTTGAACAGGATCCAATGCAGCTTGAACACACTCCAACGTAGCTAGTTACCTTTCATGTACTCCCATACTCTTGTTTCCACTGAGCATGCTTTTCGATGTCTGCTTGCCCCACAGATGGCCTGACTTTGTCGAACGCCTGCAAGAAGTCCTGCATGCGTATGGGCTCATGCACCTCGTCATCCCCCATAGCCTTGATCTGCGACATATCTTTGCCTTCTATAGCTCGACGTAGCCCGTTCATTGCAGCGTCGCGGCAAATGTTGGTGATGTCATCTCCAGAGTAACCCTCCCCCATGACAGACAGTTTATCGAAATCACAGTCGTCTGCAATGCTCACCTCCTGCACATGCTCTGGTTTGTTGTTAAGATTGTAGCCACCTCGATGCACTGTTACAATGAGTAACATGCCAGGAAATGAGACCAGTCAAGTGTGACAATACTGCGGCACAGCATGACTCCTAGACTCAGACGGATGGCAAACCTTCAAGTTGATGCCGAAGAGAACCTTGCGCTCGTCATGTCCTGGTAGTGGAATATACACTCGCTTCTCCAGCCGGCGTCTTAATGCTTCGTCCAGGTCCCAAGGAAAGTTGGTTGCGCCCATGACCATCACACGACCACCATCACTCCCACCAGCTTGAATTCCATTGATCTGCACAGTTCCAGTTGTTTGAAAAGTACCACCCTCACATCTGAAACAGTCATGCACAGCCACCACACCTGCACCAGAATTTCTGTCTTAACTCGGCGACCAGCATCATTGTCACCTCCTCCACCTCTTGAAGAGCAGAGAGCATCCACCTCGTCAATGAAGATGGTTGCTGGTGCTTTGGCATGTGCCATTGCGAACATCACCCTAACCATGCGTTCGGATTCCCCTCTCCACTTAGATGCCAGTGTGGATGACGAAACAGTGAAGAATGTTGTTTCACATTCAGTAGCCAGAGCTTTCGCCAGCAAAGTCTTACCAGTACCTGGAGGCCCAAACAACAGCACTCCTTTGACAGGCTTCCGGATTCCAACAAAAAGTTCTGGCTTGAGCAGCGGAAGAACCATTGCCTCCTGCAGTAACATCTGAGTGGTATCGAACACCCCAATTTGGGTCCGTAGCGAGTGTCACTGCCATGGGTTGCAAGGAGTGCTGAACATGCCTGTAGAATGCGTTTGGCATCCTGTAAGCCTGCAATGTCTTCCCACCGAATCCCTGGCGAACTATCCATGATGTCGTTTGCAAGATTTGCTGCAAGCTCTTTGTCTTGTCCGTCCCAACTCTCCCAAGGCTCTGCATCTTGTTGCTGTGATTTCTGCTTGGCTTTCCCAGCTCCCCTACCACTGTTCACTTTGGGAGAGACCCCCTTCACCTCAGCCTGGCGCTGTGCACGTGGAACTGGAGGCTTCACTGGTGCCCGTGGGCGCTCCGCATGTCGTCGAGCAGGTGCCTGTTGCACCTCTCTGGGTGTCCACTGGCTGTTTTCAACTGCACGCGCTTCCCTATTGGGCTGGCGCTGGACAACTTCCCTAGGCACCAACTGATTATTATTCGAGTTGGGAGCTTTGGAGCTGTACACCGAGCGTTGCAGATCCTGTAGCTTTCGCTCATAAGCTTTGACCTGCGATGTCTCCTCATTTACAGCTTCCCAGAGCGACTGAATCTTCCCACGCGCATACGGATCATTCTGATCTGAGTTTGATTTGAACCTGCACATGATGTGGTGGAAATAGTGACACTGCAAGTACTGCTTCTTTCAAAGCAGTAGCAGCCGCATTCAGTACAGCACCTACCTCTCTAACTCCCGTAAGGCGCTATCAAAATAAACAACAGCGTCTCCATAGCCACTTTGCTCAACATAAGCATGAGCAGCTTCATAGAACTTCAAGAAGCTCTGCATGGCTGATGTCTTGCAGATGCTCCGATGCCCAACAGTGCTGCTGTAGATCCCTCTGCAGAAGCAGAACACCTCTGACCAAAAACATCTTGCGAGAAACAGCAGTGTCTGCGTTTACATGCAAGGGCAAGAGCATGAGCATGTACACCGCTGGCAATGCATCAATGGCGTACTCGCGAATGAACTCTGCAGGTCACCACCAACAACATTTCAGGGAATTTCTCGCAGTGCATCAGGTGTATGGATGTACCTGTGTTCAGATGCGCGGAGCTGTGAGGCCTGAAAACTAATCCGCCGTACCGAGACAAGTATTCGAGTGTGTCAAACAAATTTTGCACCGCCAATCATCGCATACTGTTTTTTCTGCTTCGGAACAATTCGCAGCAGATGAATTGTTGATATCCTCAAATTTTACTGTCACACGATGTATCTCAGAGATAGCTGCTGCGAAGATCCGATGCCTGCACTGTCTGTCATCGTTGCTCGTGAAATGAACCGAATTCAAACTACTTCGCACGATCGTATGAAAACAGCAACTGTTCCTGTGATATATTTTCCTACTTTTTGTGGTTGAAGCATACTCTTCTGCTCAAGACTTGTGTCGTGCGAGTAGATGCATGACATGTCATCCGCATCATGATGCATCATCATTGCAATGCCGATCCTTGAGCAAATTCCGATAGAGCAGGCGTTCCGAACAAGTACAGGGGGTTTTAACAGCTTCGTCCAAGATGGTGCATTCCAGGGCTTTCGTCGACGTGATCTGTCAAATAATTCATCAACATCCAACAGTATAGCATTCGTGCAGCAGGAAGTGTGTGCTACAGTGCCAAAGTTTAATTTGGCGACTTTTTCACCTTCTGAAGCTGTGTCTCGGCCAAACAGGCGGCACAGGTGCGTTAAGTATTCTGACCGCTTGCACTGTTTGTGCAGACAGCACTGTGAAGTTTCCCAGAAGGAGTCTTACAAGCACAACCAGTCTATTGACAGTGTTTATACGCTGTATCTGAACACCGCTGGAGGATATAGGGCTGATTCAGTGTTGAACCCGCATTCGTCTGCAGGTGCTCCCTTTCAAAGAGCAAAGAGCGTGTGCCAGGAAACCAAGGCAACCTTGTCCTAGTTGCCTGTTGCTGCAGCCTAGGCTTGGCGTGGGCTCGGCGAGCGACACCAGAGCTCTGTTCCGTAACTGTCGGGTTCGCACGATTGCATGCAAGCAATCATCCAGCCTGTTGGACAGCTGCACGCTGCCATCACATGCAGTGCTGCTCTAGGGCCAATATGTGCAGTATTGCCGCCTGTGATAGTTGATAGTGATTGCAAAGTGCACAAACGGTACATCACCGGCACACGCATCAGCTCGAAAGGCCGAGTGAAACAGAGGTCGCATGTCTCAGATGAAGGGGGGGATGACCATCCATGGCTAGGTTGGTTCGATAGCGGCTTCATTGGGGGCCCGCCATGGGAAGGTCCTGGCTGGGGGGGTGGACATGGAGGCGGGGGTGGTGAAGGCGGTCTGCCAGGAGACAGCGGCAGCTTTGGAGGCCAGGGCTGCAACCCATGGACAGTTGGAGCGTGGCACGCTGTTTGCCTTGCAAGCCTTGCAAACACTGCTGTATTTGCGACCGAAAGGTTTCGGCAGGATTGCTGCTGTTGAAGCCGCTGTGATTTTTCCCGGTGGAAAAATACGAATTTGTGTGGATACTCACAAAATACAGTGTCCCGATTCATGGGCAGTAGTAGAGCCTTCTCATGCATGGCTGCTTCATTTTTGTCCGAGGAGGCATGTCGACTCTGGAGTGGCTGTATTCGTCCTCGCGAGACTCTTTCTAGGGATGCTGCATAAAAGTGATATGAAGCTGGGTCCTTGTTTGGTCTGTCGGTTCTTGTGAAGCTGTCTCCTGAAAGCAGAGCCTTGCAAACACTCCTGGATGTTGATTTACAAGTGAAAAAGCAGTGGCTATAGTGCATTGCGTTGTGCCGGTGTATCACATTGGCGGCAGGGAGTTCCAGTTGTTGCTGTCTTTTAGATCCCTTGTCAGCTGTGCATCACTGGACATAAGTGCGATGAAACCGGCAGTCTCGGCTTGCCTGCCTGCTCGAAGCAGCTACTAATGACAATGTGTGCAACATGCACTGTAACAATGCTGAACCGCAAGCGAGCTAAAAGTCGGTACTGCTCTGCTTCCTTAATTGTATCTGAAACTTACATGTTTTGGTGGAAGATCGACTCTTGACATCCGGTTCATCACGTGGTACCCGCCTGCAAGTTAACCAGAATATGTCTGCATGACGTGGAAATACTGCCTGGAAATACTGCCTGTGCATCCTTGTCTATGTTACCAGTCCAACATGTTGCAACAATCGATCGAGCATGCTCCGTTGAGCTTCCATGCATGCACTTGCACTGACGTCGGAGGTGAAAAAAAGCCATCATGAACTTTTTGGGGGTGAAGTAGAGGTGATCTGAGCTTTTTGTATAGATGATACCAATCTGAGGTAGTTAGTGCTGACACAGATGACTGGAGGCTGCAATCCTCAGTGCTCAACCGTTCGGGTCAAGGGGGCCCATTTTGATGCTCACCAGTGCTGCTCAACCATCTGATTGCTGCCTTAAACGTTTATCGCAGATATCATACTGTGCGTGAGCGTTGTCTAGTTCTGCCAGGTCCCGTCCAGCACTCAAGAACTGAGACACAATTTAGCACCTCGGTGCTCAAGTACCATGGTGATGGCAGAAGGACAGTACACATCTACAGTGTATTCTCTTATCAAGGAATGTCGGTTCAATGAAGCTATTGATTGCCTGGAGCCCATTCTGGAGGTCTGCCTGGAACCCCTTCTGCACCTGGAGTAATCTGAAGCCAGCTATGGCAAGTGTCTGCGGTGTGGAATTGATTGTATTGAATCTGTAGGTACTGCCTACGAACAGGGCTGCATTGTCATTACTGGGGCATTGCTACTTTCATCAAGGGGACTTTGAGTCAGCATCCCAGGTGTACGAGACTCTAGTTCGTCATCACGGCGAGTTCCCAGAGTACAGATTACACCATGCTCAAGCGTTGTTTCGTATGGGGGAGCTGGTCGAAGCAAGTCGGGTGCTGGAGGCTGTTTCTGGGCTAACAGACCAAGTGGACCATCTGAAGTTGGCCATTTCATATGCCCTCGACCAGGTTCAGGAATGCAAACGTCAGATAAGAGCTTCAGAGAGTGTTTCTGCGACTGGTCTGCAAATGGAAGGTTGCGTACTCTACAAGGAGGGGCTGTACAAGTGCGGTCATCGCACATGTCGTGGGCACACACCCTGCTCACAGAAAGCACCCTGTAAGTAGCAGATGCAGGTGCATCATACCACATCAGGTCTTGAAATACCTGCGCACAATTGATTGCTTATGGCAGGTGTTGTTTTATGTGATGCTGAATGCAGGAGGGCAAGACAAAAGTTTGAACAAGCGGCGCAAACGACCATTTCCGATCCACACCTGCTCTACAGCATTGCATTGTGCCACTTCAAGGAGAACAACGCCAGTTCAGCTCTCAAAGTTCTAGCAGAGGTGATAGAAAAGGTACAGTATGCACGAGTCCTCCTGCAGGATGCCTGTTGGTGCAGTTCTTGGGACCTGACGCTGCCTTATGTAGGCTGCGCAAGAGCATCCTGAGCTGAGTGTTGGGTCACAAGGCAGCTCCAATGTCCTCTCTATTGGCAACACCCAGACGTTACAAGATAGCGCATTGATAGAAGCCTTCAACTTGAAGTGTGCCATCGAACTGCAGCTGAAAAATGAAGATGCGGCAAGAGAGGCATTACGAAATATGCCGCCCCGGGAAACGAAAGACTTAGACCCGTGCACACTGCACAACAAGGCGCTTGTCACCATGACTGATGACCCTGAGGAAGCGTTTCGCACCCTGAACTTCCTCATCTCCAACCCTCCGTTCCCAACGGAAGCTTTTGCGAACCTGCTGTTCTCATACATCAAGCCACCACACAATCTTTATGACTTTGCAGCTGACACTATGGCCCAAAACCCAGAGTCTGTGCAACGCTACTTATCACGGGAAGAGCAGATGTTCCTGGATGCAGTTACCATGAAAGAAAGCTCCGCTCACGGTGCATATCAGCAGATGGAGCAACTAGCGAAGCAACACATTGAAAAGCTTAGGCTGCAGCTGAAACTGTTCCAGGCAAGCACCCAAGAGGTACCAAAACAAGGGCATGCAAGTGCTTTTGCGCTGCATGGTATACTGAGTACGTGGCATATGTGCAGGATGCACGCAACACATCCAACTCACAAATGCTGACGCAGCGCATGCGTGAGTATGAGGATGAGTTAGAACGATACATCCCGGTACTGATGGCACAGGCCCACATGTTATGGGACCAGGGACAATACAGCAATGTGTTGACAGTGTTGCAGCAGAGCAAAGAGTTTGTGAGCGAGAATGAGACGTGGAAGCTAAATCTTGCCCATACATTTTTCATGCTGGTGTGGTGACCTTCTACTGGGCAGCCACAGGAGAACTGTCAACTCCTGGAAATGAGAAGACTAAACCAGCCCTGGTGCAGGACTCTCCCTCTGGAAACTGTGATGACGCAGGTCAAAGTAACTTTCAGCGAGCCATCGAGCTCTACCATCCAATTTATCAGCACCATCTGGAGCGAAAGACACTCTTGAAAGTCAGTGCAATGGTGCTGGCTAACTTGTGTGTCGCATTTATCATGGATGAGAAGAACCATGAAGCAGAGGAGATAATGAAGCAGGTCGAACTCGAGGAGGAGCACAGCAAACGACAAAGTCCCGTCAAGCAGGTGTGTGGCTATCAGAATTAAGGCTAGCAGGTTGGATGTGCTTGAGTACCTGATTCTGTATGTTGGTGCAGGCACTGCACTCCTGCATCATAAACCTGGTGATCGGTACACTTTACTGTGCGAAACAGAATTATGATTTTGGCATATCACGGGTGATGAAGTCTTTGCAGCCTTTGGAACAGAAGTTGGAAACAGATACATGGTTTTATGCCAAGCGCTGCTTCCTGGCAATTGCTGATGGGGTTTGCAAGCACATAATCTTCCTCAATGATAAAACAGTGTCTGAGATACTGACCTTCTTGGATGAAGCTGAAGTTGTTGGTCGAGACATGCCAGCCACCATCAGCGTAATCGAGAAGTCGAGGCGTTCTGTGGGCGGAGAGGCTCAGATGTTGCGAAAAATCATTCAAAAGTATTACAATTCCTAGATCTAGTTGTGAAGTGGAGGATGGAAGTACACAGAGGTCCTGTTGGAAGTACTGTTGTTGGAACCAGTGTTGCAGGCATTACTGACTCGTTTTAACCTTTCGCCTTCTCAATCTGCCACCAAGCAGCGAAAAACGGGATACCAAGTCCAGTAGCTCCCAACACACACGTTCCAACGCCTGCATGCTTCCGGGAGTTACAGAAAGTACTGTTTGCTTCAGCCACATCGGCATCAAAAAGGGCGTGTGGACTGCAAGGGCGCACCATATTTCAGGAAGCGATTCTTTTCTTTAGGGATGTTGAACTGTTTGCCGTGCATCCAAGCATGCTGCACCACATGAACAGAATCAATCGCCCATTCGTAGCAATCAAGTGCACGCGCACAGCATAAACATAGAGCATGTTTCTCCATGCAGATAATACGTCGCTTGCCCTATCACAGTGAGCAAAGACACACCGCGCCACCTGCACTGCTCGGGGAGGCATGGAACTGCCTGACAGCACTGCCCACGCCGAGAAAGGCTCTGTTCAACGCACTCATTGAACGGTAATCGGCAGAAGAAGGAGAAACGCCGTGCCTCCGGCTGCTAGCCACACAAGTCTACACCACCGGAGTGTGCGCAGATAGTCGCCAAACTTATCTATACTTGCAGAAATTTCTGTACTCTCGTGCAGCACGGCGAATTATGGACCTACGAGAAAGCTCGTGGTACTTGACCATCATGATCAGGATGCATCCAGCTGGATCCAGGCCTGAGCTCAGGCAATCATGCATGAAGGCTTCAGCCGGCTAGCCGCGGCTTTCACCTGTTCCAAACCAGAGAAAAAACTCTGAACAACTAAAAAGGAAATGCAGAAGTTGCGGCTACTAGACAGCCAGGTGGCTGATTCCTTTCATTAAAGACCTGTTCATGATAGTCGAAGAGCGAGCGCTCTTCATGTGGTCCGCAGGAAGTGTTTAGCTTGCTTCGATGATGATGTTGAAAAATCTGAAGAACCGCATTGGCAAACGGGCTGAAGACAGCAGCCGCTCCACTCCTCAACAGCCACCGCCCAAGCCACCCGGTCGTGGTGGTCCAAGTGGAGGTAGCAGGGCATCACCGATCGGAACGCTCGACAAGAAGCCACCCATCCCCGAGCTGACGCCCGAGAATCTTCAGCTCTATTATTCAGAGCCTCTTCCAGCTTTCAAAGATGTGCAGGTGGCTGAGCGACAGAACCTGTTCGTGCAGAAGCTTCACCTTTGCTCCTTCACATTCAACTTCAATGAAGCTACAGCAGATGTCCAGCAGAAAGAGACAAAACGTCGAACGCTCTGTGAGCTGGTCGACTATGTGACTGCTGGGCAGGGGAAGTTCAACGAACAGATTGCTGAGGATGTCATATTCATGGTGGCGAAGAACCTGTTCCGCACGTTGCCACCTCCATGCCAGCGCAACGTCGACACGTCATTTGACGGGGGCGAGGGTGAGGTGGAGCCGTATCTAGACCCCGCCTGGCCGCACCTTCAGCTCGTGTACGAGTTCCTGTTGCGCTATGTTGTGTCCAACGAGACCGACACAAAGGTGGCGAGAAAATTTGTTGATCAGCGTTTCATACTTCGACTGTTAGAGCTTTTTGACTGCGAGGATCCGCGTGAGCGCGACTACCTGAAAGCAATAGTCCATCGCATTTACGGAAAGTTCATGGTGTATCGCCACTTCATCCGGAGGGCGATCAACAACATCTTTTATACTTTTGTGTTTGAGACAGATCAACACAACGGCATTGCTGAGCTGCTGGAGATTTTGGGGTCCATCATCAATGGGTTTGCACTGCCATTGAAGGATGAACACAAGACCTTCCTGAAGCGGGCACTTCTGCCCTTGCACAAGCCAAAGAACATGATGGCTTATCAGCAACAGCTTGCGTACTGTGTGAGCCAGTTTGTAGAGAAGGATGTCACACTCGCAGAACCGATTCTGCGGGCACTTCTCAGGTACTGGCCGGTGACCAACAGTTCGAAAGAGGTGTACTTTGTGAATGAACTTGAAGAGATCCTTGAGCTCACTCAGATTGGTGAGTTTGTGAACGTGCTCGATATCCTGTTCAAGCAGATTGCGAAGAGCATACAGAGTGCCCACTTCCAGGTGTGCTACTGCTGGTTCATTTCTTCTTTTGTGGCATGCTGCTTGGTTTAGACAAGTTGAAATCGAACTGAAGCTGTTGCATGTTGCATGCCTGACACCAGAAGCCAACTGTTCCACCCTTTTCGTCGGGGTCGCGGACGGCACTGTGCGATCTCCACGTGCAGAATGCATGTTGCAGGTTGCAGAGCGAACTCTTCTCATTTGGAATAATGAGTACTTCATCGAACTCGTCTCAAACTATCGCAAGGAAATATTTCCAATGCTCATTGAGTCTCTTGAGGAGAATGCAGCAGGGCACTGGAACTCTGCTGTGCATCAACTCACATTAAACGTCATGAAGCTGCTGCAAGATATGGATGATAACTTGTACGAGTTTTGTCGCCAGCAGCTGTTGCAGAAGCGCAAGAAAAAAGCTGCTAAAGAGCAGTTGCGGGCGAAGGAGTGGGCAATCATTGAGAAGCAGGCAGAGCAGCGCAGGCAACAGATTCAGCTAGCAACTCCAGCTGTGTAGATTCATGCCGTGCTAGCATCGACTGTTTGCAGGATATGATCAGAAAGTGTCCCTCTTTTGAGATTCTGTCTGCATCCGTGGCAATCCATGCTGTGCATTTGCATTACCTGTGAGGCTTGGTAGTTGTGCTGAGCAACATGTTGTGCTCGTATTCTTCTTGTGCAACAATTATAACACCATTGGGTACAGAGCTCCTGTTATATGTCTACCACCTTGTCTGTGTTCTGTTCTGTTACGAGACTGCAATAGTTCGTTTGTGCATTGACAGTATCTTGTGCAGAACAGTTGTAAGCGCCGGCAAGCCTGTTACAATCTGAGAAGGTAACATATGGGCATGAACACGGATAGGGAGACATTTCTGCAGCTGCTCCGTCGGTTTAGGAAGTGTTTTGTAGCACGTTTGAATGGCTAGAATACTACCGCGATGATGCAGCATCCTCAAATTGTCATGCTCAATCAATGTGGGCACATGCTTGCATGTCGAAAACAGCAGCAAATTTTGGTGCCGAGCAGCTAGAGACTTGTTGTCTTCATGAGCCAGGGTAGTAAGTACGAGTGCACCTGCTCAGACGCGTCGTCCATTGCACAATGTCCAGCACCGGGAAGACGCTGGAACTGGACGTTCTTCCTGCGATCTGGCAGTTGCTCGCAGAATTGTCCCACCGGACCCTGTAGAGCGGATGTCGCGCTTGCTAAAAACGAAATTTCAGCGCATACTGCGTGTTCACCAAAAAGGGTCAAACATAGTTTGCTTGTGGCCAGATACCTGACAGAGGAGCAGACCCATTAAGCCTACCCGAAGCACTGCTCTTGCAGGTTTGAATGCTCCTGACTGGCGTAGCAGGAACAGTAGCAGAAATGTTCAGCTAAAGAAGAAGCTTGCACATCACCCACTTCGTGGTACAACAACGGGGTGCATGCAAAAAATGCTCTTTGAAGGTGAATCAGAACAAGTCACACAAATCGGCAAGCAGCTGCATGCCGCTGATGAGGAAAGAGCACTCGCACATCTAAAGGCGTCAGCGGATCTTGGTCACCCCATAAGATGAGAACAGGAGCTTCGGTTGCCTCCAGAAGCAACTCTGGTTTCGGCCCAGGGGGACCAGTGAACACTGCCACCAGCACATCCAACGCACCCTCGCCACCCGCTGCACCACATTCCATGCTTTGATGTGCACATAACACATGTGTGTTGCACTCACGAACCGCGGATGAGGAGAAATGACGGCTAGGCATCGCAGACTGTGCTCAGCACATGCACACCTGGCCGGCACACAGCCCCCACCAATTCATCATCAACCTGGCTAGGGTCGCAATACACGTTCTCCAAAGCTTTTCGAACATTTTCGGGCGTTCTGACATAATCGAAAAGGGGCTTCGCAATGATCCTGGTCTTCAGGATGATGTCTATCAACAGGAAGATTGGCAGGGCTGCTCGCACTCTCCAGTCGTCCAGTCGAGCCTTGTTATTCATTCCTCCTACACGGAATACCAGTAGATAATCAGAACAGATTATGCACAAAGTATAGCAATGTCACCCTGATGCAGATCCCTGATGCCGTTGGCCATGATGCCAACATCACAGCAACTCACCCGCGCAGTTAATGAGTACGATGCCCTGCACTGTGGCGCCAGCTGCAGCAGTCCTCATCTTTCGTGCAGCTTCTAGGGACACGAGAGATCCGATAGAATTGCCCACCAATGTGACCGGGGCTTGTGCAAACTCATCACAGAAGTCCGCCACTTGCTCTGCCCACAGCTCTATAGAGTAGTCCACAGGAGCTTTGTCTGACCCTCCAAACCCCAGCAGGTCAATGGCATAAACCTGCAGATGCACGAGGTCATGGGAACCCTTCATGAAAAACAAGGAACAGAAAATCATATTGGAGCAAGACCTTGTGATCCTTCGATACTGCGGCGATAGTCTTGCGCCATTGCTGGTAGTTGACGCCAAACCCATGTATTAGCAGCACAGGGGCCCCACAACCAGCAACCTGCACACAACTGCTTTCCGATGTGGTGGCACAGTGCATGCCTGCGGGTCGTAAGTGCAGATACAACGACCTACCGACAATAGTTGTATGGACTTACTGCGTAGTTGATGATATTCCCCTTCCAGTTCCACTTGTGTGTTGTCCACTGCTGTGAAGCAGTGTTGGACGGAGGCAAAGCAGCAGCACGGCAGGCTTTTCTGCATAATTGCAGTCTTGAACATAAGTTGTGAGTAGGTAACGGCTGCATGCTGGCACCTCGGTACTGTGCTCTGCAGAATCTAGGCACCGACTACTGAAATATCCCACGACACTGGTGGTCGATCATATGCCTGCTCAGATCTTGAGAAACTGAATGTCAAGATGGATGTTTACATCAGACCTGCGCAGGGCATACTGCTTTGATCAAATTTGAGCTCAATTGAAGTGTTGCCATGCATTCGTGGGGTCACCAAAGGTCGCAAGCCACATGTGCCCGTCCTCTCAACGAATGCCCAGTGGGCGTCCTGCAGCCACAAAAAACTACAACTACCCCATTATTTTGTTTGCCCCGCGGGTGCTCAGGTGTTGTCGCGAGTGGACAGGCGAACCGCAAGGGTCTTCGTCATCGAAGAGCCAAGCGTCCCTGCGGTGACGACTTGATGTACCTAGACAATGGTATGCTGAATTATTCGTCTGAAGCATCGTCTGGCATTTATAACGATGAGTATGCGCAAAGAGAATGGGCAGGCGAGTCCCTCTCGGACACACATAGTTACAACTCTTACGACTGCGATTGCTTGAAGCTGTTAGCCCTACCTTTTGCGTGCTTTCTATGCTGCGTATGGCCTCTATCCTTCTGCGACTGTTGCGGAGAACAGGCTGAAGAAGAAGATGCAAGCGAATACTGAGTCTGTCACAAGTACACATCTTCGTTCGCTTCAGCCAGATGACAACACGCGTGTTCATGAACAAGAACGAGTCCACGCACCTCCAAAGACGGGGTTCAAAGCTCTTCAGCACCAGGAACGAAGAAGACGAGAGTTCAGGGAGAACTCTCGAGCCTTGCGAACAGCAGCACTGGAACGAGCTCGGCTCGTCCTCGACGGAGACTTGCATGATGAGCATGAAACTGCAGAGGTTTGAGCTCATATTTGATGATGTTTGTATTGGTCTCACTGACCTTACAACGCTCTCTGCTGTGTGCACAGCAACTGCTGAGTTGAGCACAGTTTTCTTTTCCATGTGCTAGGATGAGTACACTCGTATACCACCCATGGGGCTATGAAGAAGATGTTTAATTTCCTCGTGATAACGTCTGCCTCTGCTGTAGCAGTCGATGCCTGAGAGCATGTCATCACCCCATTCAGCAGTGCAAGCTAGACACAAGAGGCAAAAAGACTACTACTCAAGCTTACTCACCAAGTATGAATGGATGATCGAAATGCCTGAGGATCTGGGTCCTGCATGGCGTGTCATGGCGAGGCCTGAAGGCAAGCGCTGTTTGCTGGTAGCAGGCAGGTCCGCCCCGCCCTCCTGTTCCTCAGACACAACGATGTGGTTGCCCAAAACCTGTTATCATCAATCGCAGCATTTCATGCTGCTGACCACCGCATTGCAGCATCTCCATCGTGCACTGCCGTTGCATGCAGCACCATTGTGACAGTACTCATCTGCTGGGCAGAGGGAAGACCATCAGCCGGCTGGAGAGTGGTAAAGTGCTGCATGTCTTTCCCTCTGCCCTCCCAAACGGCTCTCAGAAGACCCGCAAGGCTCCCAGCGTGTTCTGCATATTCGATGCTGTGTTCAGTGAAGAGGAGGCAGCGTACCACATCGTGGATGTACTTGCCTGGAACGGAGTGCACCTGTGCGCGGCAGACATCGACTTCCGCATGAGGTGGACCAAAAACCATTTCCAAGGAAGCCCCGCGTCTGCACCTCCTTCTGCAACTCACAGGTACCAGCTGCACATGTGCGACTTGCATGTGTGTGATGCACAAGGTGAGAGCCATCTGCACTACATCGTTCCATGTGTTGATGGCATGCATGGTAGCCTACTTAACAGCTCCAATGCCATCACTTCACAGCTGCCTTACTATGCGAGGCTTGTGCCTGAGTCTGGAACGCGAGTGCCTGGAGGGAAGGTGCCCTGCACATTGCCGCCGCTCAGCTGGAGTTTGCCGCGGAGGCAGGTGATAGCCTGTGGTGCATCACCTGCAGAAGCTTCCGACCCGGGTTCTGCACCATGTCTAGGTCTGTCCAAGCTGCACACTTGAACCACACATCACTGGCCGTCTCTGTCACACTGCCATGCTGCGGCCATGGGACACCACTGACAGTTGACACCTCCCACTCATGATCCAGCCAGCAGGTGAACCGAGGCCTCATGCAGGTGTCTCAGCTGCTTTGGACTCAGAGTTCACGCAGGATGGATTGATGTTCCTGCATCAGAGTGCCCCTTATGTGATGTCCAGCAACCCCTTTGTGCTCAGATGGAGGGACCAGTCATGCAGCCGCTGGGCCATCGACACTGACGGTGACGGCCGTGTTCCAGATGAACAGCACGTGGTGCGCGCCTCTGTTCCTGTGCGCAATCCACTTTATCATCGTGACTGGGAACTTGTAAAGCCTTCTGTGCGTGGAGATGGCCCGTCTACAACACAACGCAGAGCCCTGACAATCACCTGCACATACATGTCACCATCAGTGGCATGTGGTGCAGGTGCTGGCGTACTGTACCGGTGGAGAGCTAAGAACAGGCGACGAGAGCGGTGCGGTGACGCTGGGGCGCCTGCCGGATGGCCTTATAAAACGGTTCGGAGACAAGCTCAAGGCTGGCCTGTTGCTGCGTTTCACAGTTGGTCCAGGAGGCTTCATGTTGAATGGCGAAGGGTGCATCAGTGGTGCAGACTTGCAGCTTGTGGGTACAGTGGGAAACCATGTCAGAAAGGCAGACAGGTACTCGCGGATAGTGTTTCAGTGGCAGTTGCGCACTGAACAGGTGGTTAGCGTGGAGAGCATAGTTGCAAAGGTTTCTGGGGCGCAAAGTGTGTCAACTTAATCAGTAGTGAGTAGTTGAAGCGGCTCAACTCGTCGTGCCTTGCAGTGGCATTTTCCAACGATGACATTGGTGTGGGGCATCGCCAGCACAAGTAACATTCGTATTCGAGGATGGGGCGATGCATAAGATTACGGCAATGGGTAGCAACCACCGATCACAAATGTATACTTCCGTAACCCTTCACATCAACTCTACCCTCGCTGTGCAGCTCAGTCACCCAAGGCTGAACACCGCAAGTACATGGTCACTGTTTTCAGCTTTCCATTCAGAACATTCCGCTCCAAGCACAGGGGCCTCAGCTGGAACCCTTGCACATCCAGGCATTGCCTTAGAGAGGACAGCAGGGTGTTGCGTGGCAAGTACACCGCGATGTTTGGGACCTCGGACCCTGCCCCGTCCAGAAGCAGAGATTCTGTCGACAGCTGTGCGCATGCCATCTCGATACTGTCCTTCACACTCCTGCACATATCTACGTGTTCACACCCTCTATGAACCCAGTTTAGTTCCATCTTGGAAGCTGAGGCAAACTTCGCCTGACGCTTGCTGTGGAGCACCGTGTCAACTATATCATCGCTCCTAGTGGTACAATACGATCACATCCTGATCCGGCGCTTTGGTACTAGCACAGAACCTAACACGCCGTTGACTCACCGCAGCGATGCAGTATGACCGCTCACGATGGCATGTTCAGAGAAGGCATGTGAGCATGAGCACACCATGAGACCCCTGGAAGAGTAAGGGTTGCATCAAACGGACGCATGGCCTCTCGCTTGGCATCGCCTGGCCCCCCCCACGGAGGTGACAGGAACACCGCATGCATCTTAGGCACAGAGCTCTTGAAGATGTCTCCATGCACCCAGGAGACCTTCCCTCCCACTCCGTACGCCTCACAATTCCGCTTTGCCATTTCCAGCTGTACTCCGTCAATATCGCATGCAACCACCTGCATGCACAAGGCACTGGTGCGGTTGTGCCTTTCAATGAAATAGTAGCATCATCAGAACTGCAGTGCGCTGGCACCACGTGCGCGGCCAACGTGGCAGTCTCAGGCATGCGCTGCACATCCTCACCCCCGACCGCGCGCCCAACTCATTTGCAAACACAGCGCATCACACTGATGCAGCGCCAACTACACAGTGCTGGCAGAGGCATCATGTCATGCTCCTAGATCGAAATCTTTAGAGCATTGACAAGAAAAGTAACGTGGCGAGCACACCCTATCGAACTGCTGTGCAAGAGCAATTGTGTTGCCGCCACAGCCGCAGAAGGCATCCAGAACTGATCCACCTCCCTTGAGCATGCGGGCATGATGCTTGGCTATTATCTCTGGCGTGACAGAGAACAAGCTTGTCTCATCTAGGTACGCACCACTGCTCCATCTAGAGAACAGGCTGTAGCGAAGTATCCAGTACCGCTCAACATTCGGGTGAAGGTCTCCTTTCCTCGCGGGAGCAAACTTTACACAAGCTGGAAGCAGGGAAGAAACGTCGGCTTCGGTCTCCCTCTCTGTAGTGCCATTCACTGGCTGGTCCACCTGGCCTGCAGTGGTTGCTAGTGCAGGCTGCTGTGCACCTCTGTCGACTACATGCTCTTGAGAGTGTCCTTCCAATCCTTTTTGCACCTCCCTTTCGCTGTGGTCGTTGCTTCGCTTCCATGGAGGTGCGATCCCTATCTTGGTGTAGTACTGGACTGTCTCATCAGCCTCAAACTCCTCCTCGGGCTCTTCCCAGGTCGTGATGCCGAGGTTGATGTTGTAAAAGTAGTATTTGCAGCCATCTGGGTCAAAAGCTTGCATCCACCGGCAAGGGGGAGCACTGGATGGGGCCTGAGACGGCTGTTTCCGGAGGTTGTCCTGATGTGTCCACCTCTTGTTATTCCAGCCCACGAGGCCTATGTCCTCAACAACATGAGAAACAATGAGAAATGGATGCTCATAATGATACTGCACTGCCGGGTCTACGTCTATAACGGTTTGCAAAGTCTGGACGGTCATCGTGATGACCGTCTCCTCTCAAGTGCTCGCGCTACACAACCGTACTACATGCTCAAGGCACAACAGCAAACTGCGACAAGGACACCAGCGAAATACGTGTGACTGTGAACACTGCTCGGAGGTCACGCACAGTGCTGTTCGCAGAAGCGGGCGAAGACAACGTACATGAGCGCCCCCACTGTACGCCCGGGCAGCAGAATATCTCACGTGATATGCAGATTGTGAACGCTCACGGTGACGCTCCTACAGGAGCTGAGAACACACCGCGTTAAACTGGTCGCCCTGGTACACGCACCTGCCACCTCCCGTGAATTGTGTGCCTCCTGGGGTCCCATGGGGCAAGTGGACTGAATGCATAAATGCCGGGCAGGATCTCCAAATTCCGTCTCATGCCACAAGGAAACAAAGTACACGCAGGCATTTCAACAACTCGGTCTGATTATCAGATATATATCAGACTGTAGACAATTGGACAATTGCTGGACCTCGCCACCCCACCTCTTATGCCGGCATCCCCAGCTCAGGGTTTACTCAAGAGTAGACACTGCTTCCTGCTGCAACTAGTTTGAGTTTCAGGACGGCATGCATGACTTGAAGAAACTCGAGAGTATCTCGATGCCTTTGCCGGCTGCGGCGGCCACCTCTGGCTTGGAGTAGTCGCCCCGCGCTGCGAGGAATCCATGTACCTGGTCATCAAACCGCTGGTAGACACACTTTTCTGCAAAGGGTTTTCTATCCAGCACCTCCTTAACAGCATCCATTTCGTCTCCTTCCGCCGGCAGCATGCACACCGGCACCTGTGCTGAGCCCGCATACTCTGCATCCTTGCCAAAGAGTGCTGGGTGGCAGCAGGCCACTGCACTCAGACTGGCATCCCCTGCGCACAAAATTCCAAGGTGAGTGGACATTCAGTCAAGAACTAGACCTTGTAGTTTGGGAGTGCAGGCCGTGGACGGGCAAGGGGGGGTGGGGGGGGGAGTCTGCAGGCACTGCTGCTCCCCTGGTATCATCTGATTCTCAAGATGCCACTACCTGGGGAGGGGCAGGCGGCGACAAGTAGCAAGATCTCCCAGCCTGCCCAAAAACTGTAGTTAAAAAGCGCTCTGCGCACGGGACTTTTGGTGCGGCAGTGCACAGCAGGGGTTCACCAAGCGGCGTTTGACAAAGGTCGCATGGCATGAGGCAGTTTGTCAGGCGAAGGCGCGCACGTGCCATGTACAGGCTCACCCCTGAGCCCCAACAAAAGCCCACCACTCCAAAGCTGGTCACACCCTTTGCCTCAAGGTGCAGTGAGCTGCACTGACATTTCCGACCACTGACGTGATTTCTTGGGAGTTCACCCACGCCATGAACTTAGTGCCGTCAGATGGAGGGAAATCAGACATCGGCCAGGGGCCTGTCTCTTGAAGGACATTGGGTACAGCCACAGTGAATCCAGCTTGGGCAATACGGTCCGCGACCTGGAAGACCTGCAGCATGTCAGTGATGGGTGAGTGTCGCTATTGATAATCCTCTTCGTCAACCAATGAATTAGCTGTGGCTTCCTGACATGTTTCGCTGCCCCCCCAGATAGGTACCCTTGCCTTCTTATACAGCATTAGAATGATCATAATAATTTCGTGACGCAGTGCCTGTGTGGAGGCAGCGTGCCTGCTGGAAGTCAAAACCGAAGATATCGACTACGAACAGCACTCCTCGGTTACCCTCTCCAGTCACGTAAACATCAAGCCCATCCACATCCTCGTGCTTCCCTAACTTGGTGTATTCAAGGGGCACGGTTCTGCCTGCATCGTGACAAGCAGGTGTACACATCTGGCTAGCACGGTGCACGTTCACTGTACATACAAGTTCGGTGCGCTTGCAAAGCCTGAATTCGTTCTCAGCCGCGGCCTCTGCTTCTCCTCTCCAGTTACATCGCTTTCCGGGGCTTGCGTAGGCAACTCTGATCTGCTGCAGGAAGGATCCCAACACATCTAATGAATCGTGTACATATTGTGTAGTGGCCAGATTTCCAAAACAGCAGCCAGTACAAGGTTCTCCTGCAGCCCACATACGGCTTCAGCCGCTTCGAAAATCATCGGATTGTCACTCTTGCCATGTACCGTAGCCATGCCCGTAGATGGCTGGCCATGATGGACAGCTCCAGAGGCGAGATCCGATGAAGGGACAAAACCAGAAATGGTCACGCCAACCCCGAAGTGAATGAGCCCGAGTACTTCAAAGAGCTGGGGCGGAGGGGCAGCCGCCTATGGCTGCCCTAGCCAAAACAACAGCAGAACAAACAGGAGCACCTTGGGGGGGGGGGGGGCAGAAGCAGAAGCACGCGAGCTCACACAACAGGACATGCAAGCGGCAGGAAACGACGTAGGAACACAGGAAGAAGAGACAGGAGTCCCAGGACAGGGCCGGCAGTGACAGGGTGCGGCAAGGCGAGTACAAGGCGCGCAGGGCCAACCACAGGACACGAAAGAGAGCCAGGGTCCAAGCAAGCATCAATGAGCACGGAACCGTCGTAAGCAAGCTCAGCCAGCAGTCGCAGCAGAGGGGCGTGCAAGCAAGGGGGCGGGGAGCCAAACGTCGGCGCGGGCAACCAAGAACGAGGCAGCAAAGTGGCGAAGAGGCACGAGCCTGCCCGTGAGCATGTGGACAGCACAGCATCTTTACACGGCGCTGTATGTGAACGGGGGAACGCAGGACAGGAAGGATGAATATTCGCAACCATCGCATCACAACAGCATGGGTTGAGAGACAAAACAGAGCCCTTGTTGTTCACTCAGATGGTCAGTGGTACAGAGGGCCTGGGGACACAAAAGAAGGAGCACAGGCGATGGTGCAGCACGTCACCAAGACTCTATGGAAAGGTGCATGGGTGTGGCGTGGCCTCTGAGTTGCGAAGAGTTTCAGTGGACTCTAGAGCAAAGACACAGAAGCATTGATCTGGTGTAGCCAAGGTGCCTCTTGGAAGGGGTGCCTTGTTGACGCCGGCGCCAGGGCACACCTCAAGAGATACCAGGGTTGTGTGAACACCTTATCTGTCTGACCACAGCTGTTTCATGTGACCACACAACTGTGCCCTGGGCACAAATCAGCGGCCTTGGTTTCTGCACATGATTTCCTGGTAACATGATTGATAGGGCACAGAAGCGTAGTTTCCATAGGAGCGCAGTGATTGTAGGCCCAAGTGAAGGTACTAATTTGGGTGAGAGTGGCTGCCCTGTGTGCGGAAGCATCGTGTAGTAAGCATGGTTTCGAATGCACTCTGCGGGAAGATACCAGTCCAACCTGTGCTGCATCCCACCATGGCATGCGGGATGCATCACACTGTTGCCACAGCTCCAGTTGCAAGAAGTTACACCGTATCAGATTCAGATAGAAGGGCCCAGCAGGGCTGCTTTCCTGCGAGGACCTAAGTTGATATGGACGAGCACGGCAGGTGGCGCAGTTGATCTCAACGAGGCATGTGTGTGAAAGAGAGGCCCGGCTGCAGCTTGTCAGCGGCGCGTTTGGTTGTTGCTGTGAGAGTGCCGGTAAGAATTCCTGCTTCTTCTTCTACTACAATTGTCTTCACTATCACTGCAGTCTGACACCCAGATCCCACTGGAAGACATGGAGGAGGTGGTTCGAAGTTTCAGCGACTCCACACTATCCCTTGTCTTCTGTTTCATTACGCTGACCTGCACAGAATGCAATCCAGTACCATACTCTCCGGTGTGCCGCAAAATTCAGCTGTACTACTAGGCCTGGGATGTGCCAATAGTGCAGGCAGCGCATTGGAACATCTAGGCCCAGCCCGCCCTACTCTGCTTTATCCCCTCAAACCTTTCAAAGCATACAGCCAGTGAAGGAGAAGCATTAGGCATGCCCATACTTGAGATTTCAGCTCAACGCATCCGGCCTTGTAGCTGCCTCCCTGTGCAGGTTCTATGGAGTCCAAAGTTTCGCAAATACTGGTCCAGAGCTTGCCATTTACCTTGAGATTGCAGCTGCGCCACACAATAGGCGTGGTAGAGAAGACGTTGTGGATTGCTGGAGGTCCAACACGAATCTACAAAGTCACATGACAAGTTCCCATGATGTACTTTAGGGGAACCCGAATGGGCCAAGATTAAGTCATCAAGGGCCAGCAAGGGCGGCACAACCTTCAGAACGTGATGGTTCCACACAGCGAAAGAGTTCTTGTAATCAGTCATCAGCTCTGACAAACTCTTGAACTGCAGTGGCTTGAACATTAGATTCGACTTCCTAGAGAGGCCAAGGCATCCCCACAACTGCGAGACAGTGTCATAAATCACCAACACAATGTGTCGGAATACCATCCTTGGGGCCCGAACTTCCGTTTTGAAACCCACTGGAAATCTGATCCAGTCTGAGTGGCGGGCTGTCACGTACAGGCCCAGGAAGACTGCTTCTATGCACTTGATGGGCAATCCTGTAAGTCGTGCTATCGTGATTAAACGTGTTATTGTGCTAGTGTGGATGTGGTGTACGAATCAGCGGTAAGAGCGCTATCTTCATGGACAGGGAGAGCCTCAGTACCAGCATGGGCTATACAACGAGATGTGTTCATGATCTCGTTGAAAGGCCTGCGCTTGGAAATGTTGAAATGGTAGCCATGATCAAAGTTGTACTGGAAGGATGAGATGTAAGACTGCAAGCCTGCCAGTCTCTCTGGGCCTGGTAGTTTGTGTACCTGAATGAACTAGTGTACTATCCGTCTGACGTGACAAAGAGGCAAGTACCATATGAACACAAATTCTAGTAGCACTTCGCTGCAACTTGTACCTTTGTGTGTCGCTGCAAGTAGCATCGCAAGGAGGCATGATGTAACCCATACGCTCCCAGCAACCACTTGACTAGGGCAGCATTCATACCTCTTCTTTCAGCACGGGAATAGGAGGAGGAGCCAACCCAGCGTGTTCCAGGTCCTCGTTAGTCAATCTGTTGATGGCTTCCTTCTGCACAACTGCAGCTCTGAGGTGACAGGCGTCCGTACACACTAAACGCTCAGCTCTGGGTAGTGGATGATCTTGATCACATATTTACACAACATGTGAAACCATGAATATGCTTACGGCTGCTCGTATCTGGTCTTTGGACAGAGGCTGGTTCTTGCTGCGCAGCCCAATTAAATATTCGACATCAGCGGCCACGTGCAGTCGCATAATCTGACGTGCAAGCTACGTACAGAAAATATCTATCCTGTGTTACTTTTCATGCGATGTCAGCAAGAACCTATCACTATCTCGCCGGTCCCGTCATAGTTTGCCCGTGCCCTGCAGGCACCTTCTTGCCCGCCTCCGCGGTGAACTGCCACTGTGATGCTGTTGTAGAGGGTTAACTACTTAACGTAGTAGTGACTTTCCAATCGCAGACAGGAACAGAATTGATGCTGTTTTCAAGTGTTCAGGAACCAAAACAATATTGGACACGCATCGTGACGCATGCACATACTGCAATATTGGGTGCCGCCTGATGGGCGCCATCCAATTTCATTGCAGAACAGTTTGGACAAGGCCTGGTGAGGAAGGGTATAGCTGATAGTCTTTGCATTGACAACTTCGCACATATCCCGCTGCGCCTGGCCCGGTCAGTAATGCACAACTTCGCGACGATGTACGGGCTTCGGTGTCTTCCATCCGCCAGGCAGCTGCAGCAGCCCACCCAGGCACGGTGAATGTGTCCAGCCGGGGCCGCTCCCGGGGGGCCTCCCCACCCCCGCATCTCAACCCCCTCCCTGACTCCCTTACTATCTGGTCTTCCCCACTGCCTCTGCTTCGCTATGCTGCACCGATAGTGTACCCCTTTCTCCCTGTGCTCTCTGGGAAACTGCCACACTGCCACTCTGTGGGCTGGGATGAGCTGCCGCTGCATGGGCTCTGCCATCGAGAAAAATGTGGCCTGTGTGTGACTGGAGCACCTACTAGTTGGGCAATGGGGTTTACTGCGTTGGAGCGGCGCTGGCGTTGTGTGCAGCACTTTCTGTTTAGTTGTAAAGCTTCCCCAGTGGGTTACCCTGACCCGAATGACCTCTGGGATGACTTGCTCCAGCTGGTTCCCCCTGAAGGGAGCGCAGATTGCTCTCCTTGCAGCACGTGATGCGAATTGCTTTGATCCTGTCTCTGTGAGTACATGGCGTGTCCCTTGGGTTCTTGGTCCGTCTGTGTTCCTGCAGGGGATGTGAGGCTGATGTCTCTGCTGCGGTGTACTCCGTCATTGCCGCTTATATCCTCCTTGTTGGTGCTGTTGTTGCTGACGATGCGGTCCCTGTTGGCGACCCTGTGTTTGATTGCAACAGTGTGCGGCGTTCTCTGCAGCCTCTGTGGTTGCCTTCGTGGCCCCGTGTGGACCAGGGATGTATGTCCCTGTCCCACTCCTTCGGGGGTGCTGAGGCTGAAGCCCTTCTTGGGTATGGCGTGGTTCCCAATTAGCTTTATTTAATTTCTGTTTCAAGTGCCCATCGCCAGGGCGCGTTGCCTTCTCACGGAACATTCGCTCATGTTCTTGGTGTACTTCAAACTGCAGTGTACATGGGCTTACGAGGATTGGTGGCCTTCACGGTGGTGCAAGTTTTGCAGCACTATATCCATCTGAAATCTTGTTCTTCAGAGCCACTACTAATAAAAGTATCAAAACACTCACTAAGCAAGGTCCAGCATGACACGCTGTGCAGCCCCCCCCCCCGCCCCCCCCCCCCGCACACCATTATAAATACATATAGGTACCTACACTCATGAACAGATGAAGCAGCTTGCAGAGCGGCGGAGACTGAGCGTCATGAGGTCGCCGAAGAGCGTTTGCTCAGGGTAAGTACATACATCACAATGGGTGTAGACACCAGAAGTGCCAGATATTTCAATTCTGTGACAAAGTTCCGCGCAGCCTGAGTTAGGGGACAACTGTGTGACCGAAAAGTAGGCGAAGAATCTTGAGCAGCTCTGCTCGCACCTCACAAGCTCATCTGGAGGTGTCCAGACGTGCCTTGTGCAGCGAAGAAATCCTGAAAACGGCGACAACAACTGTTCGCGTACAACTTTCGGTGATTTCGTATGGTGCGCTTGCAAGGTAGCAGTGCATAGGAGGTGATGCAGCGTAGAAACATGCATGCGAGAAAATTTGTGACCAACATGTTGCAACAGCGGTTCTATTCAGGGCATGTTGCCTGACAGCTTTCCAGAGCCCTGCAGTCAGCGACAAAAGTATGTTAGAACACTCGTGTTCCGCAGACCAACGTACTCCAGCGAGCTAGTTATCGTGGAATCAGCATCGCCGCATTCTGTTCTACGCTTCGAAAGTCGTGCCTTCCGACCATGGCGCCTAAGCAGGCATGTAAAAGCATATGTTCGTACTGTCGGGCCCGTCAACGGGCTATTGTGGGGCACAGAGCATCCCTGACCTGGTGAGCAGCCTGCTCTACTATTCCATGTTTTCTTCTAATTTACGCATCCTGGATATCGATCAGCTGGCGAACACGTGGAGCAGGTGCCTGAGGTCAAATCACGTATGTCTGCAGTGCCAATGGCTTCCATCAGGACAGAATGAAGGCATCTACCGCAGTGGTGGATGCACCAGTGCTGCCAGTCGAGATTCGGGAAGCCCTTGAGGGAGAGTTCTGCACTATAGCAATGCTTCGAGCATGCAGCTTCTATGTTGTCCCCCCTGAAAGGAGCTTTGCAGGTATTAATCTGTGCCTCGCCCCTCCAGCTTGCTGCTTCGTAACCTTGCAAGTCAGTACACATCAGAAGATCCGTTCTAAGCTCCAGGCAGGAAGTACCAAGAAATGAAGGCCGCAGAAGAAGTAGAATTGCTGCAAAACCGCCATGCCGCTCCGCAGAAGGATGACATTTGCCTAGTGGCAGTGGCGCGAGCTGGTGACCTTGAAACTGGTGAAATCCCAGATTATCTTAAACTCGAAGGTGCGCAGTAGTATCACGTTGTACAGCTCTGGTGTTTTCTGCTCCTGGTGACTCTGCTTTCCTACCTGGCTCACTGGAACCAGTTGTGGCCACGTGCAATAGGTGCTGCTGCTGTGCAGATGCTAGTCTATGCACCGTTGGGACACTAGATGTTGTGTCAGATTATTCTGCGAGCGGGGAGGTGCTGCGAGGCATGGATGCCAATGCGATGTACATGATCAACGTGTGTGTTGCAGATGTTGCACGCAGGAGGGGTGTGGGTCAGACTCTTGTCACTGCAGCAATTGACTTTGCCCAGGCAGCTGGTGCGTGCCGTCATGCTTTCTGCAATTATACTTCTCGGCAGCTGTTGTGCAGACGGTATCACTTGTTTGTAACTGTGCTGCCACACTGGCAACTGAATGCTGATCTATTACCGACCCCGGCTGCACTGCCTTTTGCATGCAAACCGTGGCTACAGTACACACAGATACTTGCGAGTTCTTGCTTTTCGCGTATTTCTGCGAGGGATGGCCACATGCAGGCGCAGGGGCCTTGTATGTGCACCTCATGGCCGTGAACGAAATGGGTCAGCGCTTGTACCAAAGCTGCGGCTTCAGCATAGAGCAGGAAGAGTCCTCCAACAGCGCACACTACCGCGGCCGCTGCTTAGATGGCATTGAAGGCAGGGGCCGTACAATTTTGATGAAACGATGCCTGACATAGCACTGTTTCCAAAGGTGCTGACATTTTGGGGGGCCTTGGGTTTCACTTGCGTGTGGGTTTGGAACAAGGGCTGTGATGTTGGCGGCAGTGATCATGAATGTACCACACAACAGGACGCCACCAGTGTAAGTGAAGCTTGCCCCAATTATCAGTCAGCATTGCTGGCGCCATCTTGAAGGGAGTGTCTGAATCAACTGCTGGGATGTTGAAGCGTTAGCTGATGTAGGGGGTTATCGTTCGCTGCCATTGAGACCCTGCTGGCCACAACCGATATGACCTGCAAACGTGAAGTCGCGTTCCTCGAAGCCCTGCATTACACTGCTGTATCAGTTGTCCACTCGTTTAGATCATGCGTCCCTGCCAGCAGGTGACGACGAACGAACAGCATACTGCCACTTGTTCTAGGCTCCGCCGCGCCGCCGACAGACTTGGATGCTTCTCAAACCTGTTTCCAGTGATAATCGATACAAAAACTCTGAATTGTACTAGCTGAAAGATATCTTGCCTTTCTTGGGGGAATTTCAGTCAGCGTGTGCTACTGAGCAGCTGTTGTGCACGATCCGACTCTCCGTTCTCTCCGGAACTTGAACGGCCGCATCGAAGCCCAAGGATCTGCACCTCATGTAGGCACAAGTTTCGACAGCTCTGGCGTGCTGGGTCAAAGGGCACTTCGGTAGTCCTGTCAATGAGTGAGCCAGTGCGTTTCTCCTGCGGGTCCCCCGTTGGGTACGCACATCGGAGAGATAGAATTTAAGGCTCTGTGCTTTTTGCAGTGGCTGCTGGGCTATGTGGACGAATGTGAAGATGCATCTGCATTGAAGCGCCACAGATTTCCGAGCAAGGTTGGTGGGGCTCCTGCATGGCTGAATCCCTGCAGACTCCCCACAGAACAGCAGTTAACGTGCTTGGCCACTCAGCAGCAAATGCTGTTCCTAATGCAGGTGTGGCACACCTTCAAACTCTGACAATGAACTGCGTGCAGAGATATTATGTCCGACCTGGACTGGCCTGTGATGAACCCGTCTGCTGCTGTAGATGAATGCATGTCCGGCTGAAGGTGCTCCTGATGACCACCCAGGTGCATTCCACCGGTCCCTGCTCCTGTTTCTGTCTCCAGATGGCAGTCAGCTGCACAAGCCTGGAGCGGTGAAAGCTTTCCGCTGTCAGTTGCCGCGGCACAACGAGTTTTATGCTTCGGAACCCAGCATGGATGAAAATCCTCGGGACGTAGAGTACACAGCCAGTGTACTGGCTCCCAGAGATCCATGGGCCCTAAAGACCCCTCCTGCTACCTTCAAGGAGCTGGAGATCATTGCTGAGCCAGAAGAGCAGGTGGGGACATAGATGCATAAAATGTACTTCTATCGTTGGAATGGCATGCTTGCTGGTGATTTTCTGATGCTGTTTTGTCAATTTCCATCCGTTGCATGTGCCCTTGCGGCAGTCTGGGAATGTGGCTACAGTTTACCTTTTTGCCCTTCGTTGTGGGCGCATGCAACAGGCAGGTTCAAGCGCAGCATAGGAGCTCGATGGCTGGCAAATCTGACCAGAGAGGGCTTGCAGGAGGAGGTGGTGGATGAGGGTGACGGCGACACTGCTACGGCACCGGTGGAAGGTGTTCAAGCGAAACTGGCAGCATACCAAAAGCGTGTGGAAGCAGAGGGAGACCTTAGTGAGGCGGACATAGCAGAGCTAGAGTCGATGGCTCCTGTTGTAGATACAGACGAGAAGATGTGGCAGGTGAGCCTTCAAGCTGTGTAGCACTGGGAGTCTGGGGCTTTCAGCTGCATCTGCCTCTCTATTTGCATCTTCTGCCCGGCCTCCAGAGGCGAACAGTTTTCGGGGCTCCTCGTCTCCTTATAATCAATTGTGTGATCAGAGGAGGCCGTGCCGCACCAACGCCGTTCTGCTGCTCCCACCCACATGCAGCCCTGCATGGTACATACCCCACATCTGAAGTAACTGTTTGCGCTGCAGAAGTTTCAAGACATTACGAATGCTAATCCTGGCAGCATTCTTAGGTATGCAACTGGGAGTGGCAAGGAGCCGCTGTGGGGCAGGCACTCTCCCGTGCCCTCCGCGCTGCCAGCCTGTCCACACTGTGGCGCCGATAGGCGCTTTGAGTTTCAACTTCTCCCACAGCTGCTTGCTTTCCTGGATATAGATGACGAGAGCCCAACTGCTCCAGACTGGTGTGCTCCTTGCGTACATGCACTGCAGGAGTCAAGCACATGCACGTGTGTGCATGATCTGATGTTCGATGATTGTGCATGCTTCATGATTGTAGCGTGACACGAGGGTACTTTTGCAGGCTTACCATTGCAGTATACACGTGTAGTGCCAGCTGTGTCCCTGAGGCAGGCACATGTCAGGAAGACGAGTCTCCTGCGTACACTGAAGAGTTTGTCTTTGTTCAACCACCCTTTCAAAGCGGAACGGGCACATGCTGAAGTATCGACCTTGAGACCAACAAAGGCTGTGAAATATTGATCACAAGAGAGCTCTTGGTTCGCACCATGGGTTGTCATCATGGATGTGTTGTTGCCACACCTACTGCTATGGAAGCAACATGTGACAGGTTTGGTTTATTGCTTTCCGTCTTTACCCTTTCCGTACAATGTGTCTGTGATCGAATGACTGTTTCTTTGTAACACATTTTCAATTCCGAACTTGATTCCTGCATGTGTGCCTGATTTTACCACACTATTGCTGCTGCAGCACGCCGTAATCAATGCATAACGTGTTACAAATGGGCTGTTCTGTCATTGAAAGATGCATCACGATGGATAGAAACGCATAGGCAACAAAAAGAGCTACCAAAGTGTGGTACACATTTTAGATGAAAGAATGAATGCAGTACATGAACCCATCCCAGAAACATAATTGACTGGAATCCGAATTGGTAACTAGCACCTCCAGCCCCCCAGAGACACACGGTTGGTGTGCGGGAAGCTATCTATACTCACAGCAATCAACTGCTTTGGGGCATTGCACAGTTGCTCTCTTGTCCAGCCCACTCAAGCACAACTGTACCCTGACCTGCAGACGCCCCTCAAACAGGCACGCTGCAGCGAAGTCACATGCTGCACACCACTAGCACAACTTGTTTATAGTACCTGATGCTGCAAACTGGAACCTGCTGTTGCATACAGGCCTGTGCACGAAGAGCAGCAGAAGCTAGCAACGGCTGGCAGGATGTCCCCAGAACCGGACAAGTAGGTTGTCCAGGACGAACAGAGAGTCGCAATGTGTGCGGTACTCGGTCAGCCACAGGCAAGTGTGCACAGGTGACGATCCACGGGGCATGGCATGAACGGAAATTCGGCCATCCAGCAAGCACGTAACTGCCATGTAGCCCTGCCCCGGAGCTGACAGCAGCAAGCACAACAGCGCCTCTTTGCCATGCGGCAGCTGTATGAGCTGAGCTTTCCTATACCGGGCTATCTGCACGCACGATGTTCTTCAAGTTTGAAGCGGTTCAGTTGGCAGCAACGCTGACTGGTATTCCTACGACATGCATGCACACTGAAGACCCAACTGTTGTCAGTGGTCAGTAAAGCAGCTAGATAGCTCTGATGCATTAGACATGTTTCGGGAAGCCACGCCTGCATGGATATCGTCTGATAAATCTTCGACCTCAAATGTGTAGCCTTTAACCTCACAAAGAGGTTTGGCACAAGAATGTACGACGCAGCAACATCTGTGCCCGGGATCATTTGAGCCAGCATGTGATGCCAGAGCATAGGCCGGAACTGAGCAAGAGGGCTTGCCAAGTCAATGCCTTGCTCCATCCTAGACAGCGTGGCAGCCACCACCTTGTGTGTGAAAAATGCATAGGAAGCCTGCACGCTCAAATTGAAACGCTTTCAAGATGCTGTATCATTCTAGCTCAAATCATGACTGCCAGGGCGGGCTGGCTCTCCAATGAGGCAGCCACTCCATGCTCCAGCAGTGAAACAGCGAAGAGCAAGAAAGAATCAGAAGCATTAAATTTCCGCACGGAAGCTGGCGTACGAGATGGTACCGCACATGTTTCAGTTCCCATGCGCATCGCTGATGAACTGCCTTCCACATGATGTTGAAGAAACGCTTCAGAAGCAACTGATGTACCTCCTGTGTGCCCACAGCCACAGTGGCCTTTGCGTTTGCTTGTGCACTTCCTAGTGCATCGTCCTGAAAGCGAGAGGCTCACTCTGTTGTACCTCATTGTGCGCGTGAGCAATCGACGCTTTCAACATGCTGGGTCGTAGGAAGCAGGAGGCCCCAGACCCATTGCACCGTACCTGAACTGTGGGTGTGATATGCTCCGGTGCAAGTGTGACTATGACAGCACCTTTCAGACCCTTCTGCAGACGCAACAGCTCGAATGGCATGTTCGGTGGTGGGTCATTGGCTGCAGCCAGACGCTCTGGTGCAACACTTCTAGGGAAAACCAGTGCAGCATGAAACTGCGTCTCTGAACGTCCAGGAGTTGAACGTATCCTCCAGAAAGTCTGCAACAGACACACAGCGCACAGGTTGCTGGTGCGAAGGGGGTGTTGCAGGCACACCAAAGGCATGCAGTACCTGGCGAACAAGTACCTGTAGTTCAGATAGCGATCTAATGAACACTCGATCTTGCTCTACCTCCTCTCGCATCTGCTTGGCTACTGCCTTGAGCCTCGTGCTGGCTCCTCTCAAGTCTCTTCTTCTTCTCTCAACTGCTGTGGCTGTAACAAGCAGCTTCTCTTGCTCAGACAGCGCCCTGTCAACGTACTGGATAGATATTGTGCGGAGATTTTCTATGTTTTTTGTCAAGTCATGCATGACGACGAGCTCCCGCTCAGCAGACACAATTGCCTCCAGAGCTCGAGTAGGATCCACCGCAGCTTCTTCTATGTCATCATCTCTTGAACTCTCCTCCACGGAGTCTATCACTGCTGCAACATCAATGATGCTTTCTTTCAAGGTCACTGTCTCTGCAAGGTCACACTCTCTGCACACAAAAACAAGAGCATGAGATGTGCACGCACCAACACTCTCAGCCTTCCTCTTCGAGCTGGCTGGATCTGCTGCTTCATAACGAAGAAATAGGTAAGGGTCATCCTTTTCTAGGACTTCTGTGCCATCTGGCTCAAAGTACTTGATCCTCGTTGCAGCCTCACCATACAAGCTCGACCCTGGCATGACGAACATCTCTCAGCACCATACAAGCTTGAAGATATTTGAGGATACTTTTGTTGGCCACTCCAGCATACATTACATAGTTAGTTTGTTCCTGCTATGACACAGCTGTGCATTCTCTCGCTGCATTGCAGCCAAGAGATTTGAAACGTAGCAATCCAGCATCTTGACTCTGACAAATAACTGTGCAGGCCGCTGACGAAGTTTAGCTGATTGCGACGACACAACGCGCTGGGAGTGGAGAGTTGTGTCAACAGGTGGCAACGACGACTCACATGCAGCGAATGTTCTGGTTGACGTATCGGTTACGTGCATAGCACCCGATAACCTCATCAAGGACAAGTAGCTGTAAGTACCAAGCCATGTTTCACTATTTTCGTGACCGCGCATGCACTCGGCCTGCGGTGAAGGTACCTCCTGCAGAACTCTGTGGTGCAGAATTCTGTAGACAGCGAACAAGCTTCCCATCTTACGAGCACGCTGATAGGTGATATCACATTACCATGTCCATGATCAACAACATCGCATCTGGGTATAGATGTCAACCTGCAGGAACGAATTGGTTTGGTTCTAGAAGAGGAGGGGTCAGACTTGTAAATGCTGCTGCAATTATGGACGAAGATGCTTTCTCCAGCTTTTTCCCTTCTTACAGCGCCCTTGAGAGAGATACTTGGGAATCCATATCCCGTCAGATGCAGGCGTGTCACCGGACACCTCCTCTTGGCATCCAGGTGGCTGCATTTGCTACGTAGCACATGACAGGCAACAACAAGGTTACTACCCAGCTGATGAACATGCAGGCCATGGAAAAGGAGGCAACTGATATACTTTCGAGCTCGAGACTTGCGGAAGAAGCTGAAAGGGCGCGACTGCTTCAAGGTATGCATACAAGCAGCATATGCATACAAGTGGTGCGCAAGGGCTACGCTTGGAGGGTGCCCTGTCATTGTAAGGTATTCCTCTCCCATAACATGCTCAAAACTTGTGTGCAGACATGAAGCCCGGCACGACAGGGAACACTCTCTCCTACTACAGCGAGCAGCATGGCTCACATTACCACTCCTGGAGCAGTGCTAGTGTGACTGTCTGGAGCACCACACAAGCACACGACGTGGCACCGGTTGTTCAATCTGAAGCAAATTGGCTTACGATGGCAGCGTGCGCACTGGCCGCTGTGTATGTAGGCATTGGAGCTCTCTTCAGGGCCAGGTACTCTGAGACAAGGTATGGTATTCAGCAACACTGTATCTTGCAGCGCCTGGTGCGCCTATCAGATTGTCATCCACCAAAAACGCATGTTTTTGTGTGCACATAGGCACGTCACGGGCTTGCATTGCTACCCTGCGAGTGACGTAGTGATGTCATGTCAACCGGCTGAGCGTGCGAAGCGGTTGAGACTAGATATCTGGTGTGTGCAGGTTTTATAACACAAAGCGCTGGCAGCTCGTGGCCCTGTGGCCTTTCCTGTGGGCTGCGAACAGTAAGTTCAGGTCAGAGCTCAAGAGTGCGTTGAATCCTGCAGCAGGTAATTCACCTGCTGAGAAACCGAAGCTGCAGAATGAGGATCGCAACAGCACTTGAAGCGTCTTACTGTGGTCAAGGTGAAAGTGAGATTGTGTGTTGCACTGCTATGCATGCACTGTCATGTGGATTCATAGTAAAACAGCTCCAGAGTTTGTGATGTAGAGCAGAATAACTTTCAAAGGTTCATGCAAATAGATCCAGTGACTGCGTGTAACAGTCAAAGGCTACAACAGGCAAGTAAGAACCTGTCAAGATCCTTTCTTCAGGATGGATGCCCACACCAACGCAGAGCCACAGACACCCAACCAGATCTCACACCGGCCTAGAAGCCAACCGGTACTCTTCTCCAACGACTGTAAAGTTTTGGAGTGAAGATTTGCTTTCCGTCACAGCACGTCTGAAGCAGGGAACTAGACCTCGCTATGGTATTTTGACTGGCAGGCACTGGCAAATGACAAGTGTGGGAGGATTGAGTGGTGGCACTGCAGCACCACAACAACGAACAAAGCTGTCTGCGCAGGGTTATTAGTTTCCATGGCGCCACAAAACAGGCGGGGAGAAGAGTTCTGGTATCCCATCACCTGTCCGTTACCAGCACCAACTCAGGCATGAACAATCAAGCCGCAGCAGATCAAGGGGCCAGTTCATGAGAGTAATGCGAAGGACATGATCTGCAGCGTCAATTTTGGAGAGTTTCTCACATGTAGCCTGCCTCAGAGGGGGATCAGGGGCAATAGTCATTGCTGCCAATGACTGCCAATGACCCCTGAAATCTAAACCTAGACGTTAGCGCTATCGATACTGCTTCCTGTCACCATAACTACATGTGTGCAACTCTGGAACAGACCCTGCTGTCTGGAATAGATCCTGTGAGACGTTGGATGCGTAGTTCTGCGTTTTTTTTTGAAAACTTGTGCATGCATGAATATATTCTAGCACGCGAGCTGGCGACATCCTGTAGGTTGCCGTCTAGGACCAGCCGTCTGTGCTGTCAATGAGAAGATGACTGCAGCGTGTCTAACACGGCGGCGCATTCATTCGTTAATGATGGCACCACGTTGGTGCATCACAACAGTTGGATAGCATTTGCTTACTCTTCTAGCGACTACCAGCAGCCTTCACAAGGCGTTCGGTGAAATACACATCTCCTGATACGTCTAGCGTAGGGGTTGTTGGTGCTTGTGTCGATCTTAGAACGATGGCTCCGGGACTTGAGATGAGCATCATGTGGGCAACTGGGAGGTACGTTCAAGAAACACACATGCACAGACGAGCAAATATCATCGGCTTACACTAGTACATTGAATCCAGGTTGCTGCGACGGGGAGCAGCGAACGGCGAGCAGGAGTTCACTAACATACTGAAGCTACACAGTTCGCTCGAGTCCCGCACAGCCATCTATAGGGCATGGGTATTAGCATGTCGTAAAGCACAGTTGAAAGCTGAAGAAGCAGGCGATGTTGCCAAATCACGGGAATACACTGAGGCAGAGCAGAGCGTCCTACGACAGGCATCCCAGAAGATCGGAGCTAGCGAAACTGAGTGCGTTCCGCGAACCTTGCGACGTGCAGAATTAATGAGAGTATGACGTCTTCTTCCTGGCGCATCTCGACAGTTGATTTGGTCAATGCTGAGTGCCTTGTTTATTGTTGTTGACCCGTTCGGCTGAAGTCATGAGTGCCTGCAGGAAGTTATGTCAAGCCCCACAATACTCTCAGGTGGCGACCCCCTTCTTTCATGTACCAAATCATAGCCTATTGTGTTGCCACATCGCTGTTCTGGATTGCTTGGACAGTTTTGCAGACAGCCACGATGGGATCAGGGAGTATTCATGAAGAACAGACAGCAGCAGCCAGCAAGCAGATGGACTGTACCAAGCAAAGCAAAAGGCCATTTGAATGCACGGTAGAAGAGTTAACCGCCCATTCCTGTGCTGCTGCACCGCCACATGAGAAGCGATCACAGCCACAACCCCTGATGGAAATCGACAGCAGCGACCCCAATGGGCAACGACTGCAGGGCCCAATGGTAAGCCAGCCTGCGAAGCCTGTCGATTCTGTAGCTGTAGGGGCACCTGCTACATATCCAGAACCAGCTAAAGGTGCGGTTCTGACGTGTGCATGTTGATTGCAAGGCTCACGTGCACTCATTGCAAAGATAACGTGTACGTGTTTGCAGATCACACCAAGACGTCAACACCGCAAGCACACACAGTGGTGCACGCCAGCATCGCTCCAGTCACCAATGTACACGCCGAGCACACGCATAAGGAGCATCCAGGGCTTGCATCGGAACCCACTCCCACTCCTTCAGCACATGTAGTGACACAGCCCATGCTCAAGACAGAGTATTCGGCGCCGTTGTCAGGGACCAATGCATTTCTACCTCGTGTCCCCTCCTCAGCAAGAGATGATGGCACTGAGAGGTCTGCAGGCGTGCAGACCACCAGGCAGGGCAAGACGCCACGCGTTCCATTACAGGAGAGGCCAATAATAGAGGGGACAGGCGCACGACAACAGAAGGTTGTCACTTTTCAGGAGCCCCAGTCATCCTGTGAAGTGGCAGAAAGTTCCCAGCGCCAGCAGCATGTGCAATTGGTGCAGCACACCTCTCAAACATCCAGCAAGGGGGTTGTTCAGCAACATTCAACTTCGAATGCGCCACCAAAAGAGACGTCCCTCTCTGGATGGGACATTGCTGACCCCAATTTGTGCCGACCCAAGAACTACAGACCAATCAAGAGTCCGAAGGAAGGAGATATCCTGTTCGTTCAAGAGGCGCCGTTCAAAATCATGTATAAAATTGGGTCTGGTGCATCGAGCAAGGTGCAGCAATCGTTCCAGCATCGTTCTGTGTTGGTGCAACCATGCCGGCTTGTAGGCTGCATCACGCTTTGCACAGCACCTCAGTTCTCATTCTGCCTTGTCACTTGCAGGTTTACAAGGTGCTGGGCCCCAACTTGCGCTTGTTTGCGCTCAAGGCTGTCACATTGAAGAGCAATAGCAAGGAGGTGGTACGTGGCTTGCAAGAAGAGTTCGACAAACTGCGATCACTGAAGGACTCGCCTGGGGTGATCAATGTGTACTCTATTGAGGAGTTTCCTGAAGACAAGATGCTACTGATGTGCTTGGAGCTTGGTGAGATCGACCTCGCACATCTCCTGAGGAAGAAGCGGGCAGAGTGGGTGGCTAGGGGAATCACTGACCCGTTCATTGCTGACCCGACTTTTATCTGCGGTCTCTGGCATGACATGCTACGCGCAGTGCAGGTACAGATCTCGCTTAATGCTGCCATCATAACTTCATCCCACCATGTTAAGCCTTGTATGCACACAAGCCTTCCACATACAGATTCTGTGTCTTGTTCGGTCTGGTATATGCAGTGGAGTTGCCTACTGGAAGGCAGATATGATATGTACAGAGGATTGTGACACGTGTTCTTTGCCTCTTAGTGGGGTGACGACGCGGTTGGGCATCAATTGGTCACCTTACGTCATTGGTGACTGGGAATGTATGTGTGCTAGTACTGAACAAACCGTATGCTGGTCTGTCACATGTGCGTGGTCTGCTTGACAAACAGAAATCTGGTTCTCCATCTTTACTGGCGTGTTCTGCACGTGGCACCACATGTTTCAGGGGTTGCATTCCATCCATTGCTGCTAGTGCAGTACAAAGCCATGTGGAGGAGCCTCTCTTCCTTGTCTCTGAGTATTGCCAACAGCCGTACCTGATAGTTCCTCGTTTAGCCAGCGTAACACTGGGCTCGTAGGCGGCAAATTTCCAGGCACATGCCAGCACTTCTTAGGAATATACTGGTGCTGCCTGCTGCACATCGCCCGGCTGCATGGGAGTGTCTAGGCCTGTTTGGAAAGTGTCGAGTTCATCCGTATTTCGCCATCGCCGTCCGTACTTCGCCAAGCATTTGGTGCACAACTGCTTGTGTGCCTTTACCCAACGAGATAACATTGTTTACAAATGACTGCAGACTGTGGCATGCACTTGGGCATGCATCAAACGGATGTTGTTATCCATCTTGAAGCCTCCAAGTATGTATGCAGAGCATTCATCAGCACAAGATGGTGCATGCGGACCTGAAGCCAGCCAATCTCGTGATTGTGAATGGCAGCATCAAGATCATCGACTTTGGTATCTCCATGCAGTGCAGTGCAAACACCACAGCCATCCACCGGTCAGACAACACCGGAACGATTAACTACATGTCCCCTGAGGCTATCTCAAACACCGGTGCGCAGCTTCGGATCATCTCTATCGCGTCTGCTTCATGCTACCAGCCAGGCACACTTGCCTCTCGAGCTCCTCGATTCTCAGCTAGACGGCACAGAAAGGAATTGTACACTTTCTTTCAACAGATGCCCACGCGCTTAGCTGGTCTTGCAGCCTTATTGTTCTCTCGGTCAAATCAAAACAGTGCTGAATTCTGGTGCAGAGCGTGTCGGCCGCAAGTCAGATGTGTGGTCCCTCGGTTGCATTCTTTATGAGATTGCCTATGGCCGTCTTCCATTTGGTCACATACCCCACCTTGCATCAAAGGTAGACGCCATCATGAATTGCAAAGTGACGTTTCCACACATCAGCCAGGGTGACGTGCTGAATGTTCTGAAACGTTGCCTGGTAAGACATCCAGACAAGCGTGCTGACATCGATGAGCTCCTCAACCACCATTACCTGAAGGCCGTTGCTGGGGGTGTGGTATGTGCCTCTCCAGACTTCAGTACATCAGCTTACCCCTTGTGATGCTCCTGATCTGGAACACCTCTAATAGTTGGTGTGTGTCGTTGCGTTACTATATGTCACGTCGCTCTAATACATGAACGTTGGGATGCTGTTGCAGCGTTGGAGGAGAGTGTTTTGCGGTTCAGGTGACGCACCAGGTTATGTTCAACATGATGGCGGCATACAGCAGGCGCCTGGGAATATCCGAGGAAGAGGTGAATGACCATTGCCGGCAGCTGCAAGAAGCATGGAATTCTGGCCAGAACATATCTGCAGATTCCATTTGCAAAAAAACCCTGCAAGACAAAAAGGCTGCCAGCCAGCAGCGGGAGCAGTCCGCAGCACAGCCTCAAGATCGCTCTGTTCTGCAGCAACAGCAGCAGAACCAGATGCGGTCTGAATCTGCCAGTCAGCCGCAGCAATATGCTTTCCAGGGAAAAGATGCCACGCAACCACCATCTGGAAGGAGCCAGCACAGTGCTGAGAACGCTGGTGATGTTCTTGATGCGAGGCTGATGGCCATACGGCGGGCGCATGTGGAGGCAGACGATGGTAACACCAGAACCAGACTTTGAGGGAGATCAGTCGCACAGACATGTGCATAGGGCATAGATTCATTCGTGGGCACCTTGTCGTCAATTTTAGAAAGTTTGCGATATAAGAAAGCGAGTTTCTGTCATTGCTGAACCTGTTGTAAGATCCAAATTGATTCGCAGTCACCAATTAAGAGTTCAAGCTAACATGAGCATTCTTTCACTGCAACACTGGCGTGCGGTATGTCTTGAGAACAAGGCCCTTCGTTTTCTGGTCTATGCAGCACTCACCAAAACCTGCTAATGCCTGAAGTCTACATTAATCCTGACCGTAAACTTGTGCACAGCCCGTATATCTGTTCCCCACCCTCTGCAGCATTCACGTTCTCAACAAAGGCAGTTGTGTTCTCGTCGGTTGCGACTGTGCGGTTGCCTGCGCCCATTGACTGAGCCTGTTGCAGCATGCCAGCCACTCCTTGCGCAACAGCATGCTGCCCCTTGGCCTGGCACACAGCTATGAACTCCTCCAGCCTCCTAGTCGCCCATGTGTAGTTGCCAGCCCGCATGTTCCTGCTGACAGTGTCATGCACCAGGAACGACGCATGATCAGTCAGCAGCAGCGGCATCGCCGCAGCATACCTGCTCAGCCGGCAAGCTTCGTCTACCCCCACCATGCTGTACCCCTGCAAAATCCCAACGGCAGCAATGTACTGCGCCACTTGTATCCTTTCCAGCCCACTACAGCTGGCATATGCCTGCGCAAAACTCTGTAGCGCCTGGTTCCACTGCCCAGCAAACATGAAATGCACACCCATCAGGAAGCCAGGCGTCTGCCCAGCGTTCACATTGAGTAGTGCTTGTGCCTGAGGACTAGTAGTGTCCGCGGCAGGCGCCACGCCATGCCCTGCGTCGCCCGTAGCAGGGCCCGCAGGCACATCACCAGGCTGCAACGAGCCACTCGCCCGCTCACCAATGGCTGCCTCTGGCGGTATACCTTCGCCTGTCATGTCTGTGGCATGCCCATTCTGACTTGCCCCGTCCCCTGCAAAGAATCCGTCGGCAGGGGGGGCTTCCGAGGGGGCTTCGGCGGGTGTGGGCTCCGGCAGCACCATGTCTCCGAATGCAGCAAAAGGGTCCTCAGACTCCTCCGCCTTGTCTCCGTCATCTGCATCTGCTTCCAGCGACTGCTCTGGCCGCATGAGCCCAAGCTCGTCCCACACGTCGGCCTGCCTCGCGGGCTGCTGCCCGCTCGCCGCCAGAGCCGCCTGCTTCGCCATGGCCATCGGCACAGAGCCCTCCGGCCCCAGCGCACGAGCCTTCTTCGCCTCTGAAGCGGCTTGCGCAGCTGCCAGCTCCTCCAGGCCTGCCTCCGTGGTCTGCTTCTTCCTCCTCATCGCGCGCTTCATGTTGCGTGCGTGCAGGTCTCCCACGTCGCCCTCCTCGCCCTCGTCGTCGTCGTTCACGCTGATCAGGCCGCTCTCGTCGTCGCCTGCGTTGCGCTGGGCAAGCTCTGTGCTGTCCATGAACATGCTGTCGCCATCAAAGTCCGCCAGGAACTGGTCGCGCACGCGCGCCGCCTCGATCTCCTCTGGGGTCAGTGGCTTCTTCGGCTCGTCAGTTGTGCTGTCTGCCACTTCTGTCAGCGGCCGCGACAACGCTGTTGTTGCTGCATAACAGCACCCATCATTACCAACGGTATCACACAGCCTGTCCGCCGAGGGCGCAGAGGGGCCACCCCGCAGCAGCTGCCACCCTTCCTGGGTCGGCAACCATGAACTGCAGCGCTGTATGCATGCGGACGCGGTCTCAGAAGGCAGGTAGGCGTGACAGGGTGCGCACGTGCAAGGGATGGAACCACAGAGGCGTTCTGGATGATCTCTGCATGCGTCAGCCCTAGATGGCACGCGAGGCCACCCTCATGCACTGGCGGGATGGGCCCCTCCTCTCCGGGCTCCACTGCCACATCCAGCCGCACGCTGCGGTCCGCTCGCGCCTTGCTGTGGGGGATGAGATCCTGCGAGAACTCCCATGTGCTTGCATCTGTATCTTGCACCGGCCTGCAGTCCCCTGTCACCACCTGAGAACGCAAACACAATGCAGGCCTGGCAGAGGGCCACTTGGTGATGGGCGAACACAGCATGCATGCGCGCTTCAAGGGCGCCCGTGAATGCATGCGGAAGTCGAGGCTTGGGAAGGGATGAGTTTGCTACAAGATGTCACTGGAGAGCGCACCTGGAGATGTGCCAGTCCTTCTGCAGAGGCTGCCGCAGCCCGATCCTGGCGTCTGCGGCCAGCAGGAGCATGGCCAGCGTGCTCATGGGCGAGGAGTCGCCGTTGCTCTTGAGCGCCTGCTGCAGCGCGGGCCTGTTGTGCTGCAGGGCGCGCAGCAGCATCAGCAGGAGCGTCTCGCCGGACGCCGCCAGGCACCTCTCCGCGCAGTGCCACTTGCCCTGCGACATCGCACCCAGGCTGATGGTGATGAGAGCCTGCCTCATCTGCGACGTCTCCGGTGGCGCACAGGGGCAGTACGCCGATATCTCATACTCCTGCATGCGCCAACTCATCACCGCCCGCAATTACAACTGCCCCGCAGTCCCCCTCACACCCGCCTGCACACGGCCTCCTTCAGCCTGGACCCCACGCCTCGCTGTGGTTCTGTTGCATGTGCGCGTGGTGGTGTGTGTCTGCGAACTTTATGCCTCCAACGGTCGCACACCCATCATGCTTCACAGCAATCACGTACCCGGGGCTCCTGTGCCTGGGCAGCCACACAGGACTGGAGGTACGGCAGCACCACCGCAGAGCAGGAGCACACCTTGATGACCTCGTCGGTGGCGTACTGCCAGTCGTTCGACGCGGCTGCGTGTGCGATCTTGCTGCCCCCCGCGGCCTGCACAAACTCGGTGCAGCGCCTCAGCATGTCGCCGCAGCCCGCCTCCAGCAGTGCCTCTGCCAGCGCAGTGTCGCTGGCTGGCTGCACGTTGAAGTGCTTCACGAGCAGCTGCAGCTCGCGGCGAACGTTCGGCCACGTCCCATATGCATGGCCTTCGGACAGCATGCACAGCCACGCCTGCATGATCAGCGACGCCACCAGCACCTTGCGCGAGGTGATGAGCCACGCGGGCCCGCGGTTGTGCAGCAGGATGATGCTGTCCGCGGTGGCGGCCGCCAGCACGTACGAGCCCACGCGCGCCAGCGAGCACACATGCGACCGCTTGCCGTTCAGCATGACGTGCTCTATCCTTCCAGATGCATGGCTCATGAGCAGCGCAGGGCCCACCCAGAGCACGGACGTGATGATGTGGGGCACCGCGGCGGCAGGCTCTGCGACCGCGACGCTCTGCAGCATGGCCAGCGCGCCGTCTGTGATGATGATCCTCTGGGAGGTGAGGATGGCTGCCATGCAGTGCGACGCGTAGCCCACCTGGCTGCGGTGCACCATGGTGTTCCAGGCAACCTGCATGCACGGCCACCTCCTCTGACAAGTGCACCGCTGCCCGCACAGCAGCATTCACTGGCGCCCACCTACAGCCACTGCTTCGGGCAGGCACCAGATGACACAGGAGGAGTGGCATGTGATGGTGCGCAGCTGCTCGTGCGGACACTGCCTGCGGGCTGAGCACAGCTGGAAGCATGGCCGGCCACTCCTCGCACTGAAGGCCATAGATCAACACAAAACAGCAACATCAACAGCAGGTGTGGCGGGGGGGTCACCTGTGCGATGCGCTCAGACTCCAGCAGCTGCATGCTGCACTGCACTTCGCACGGCAGCAGATCCTCATCAGCATCTGCCTCTGACACATCCGGCACCAGCACCAGCAGCAGGTGGCCCTGCGCGGTGCCCACCAGTGCAAGGCCGAGCCCCAGCGTCAGCTCCTCCTCGATCAGAGTGCCATCTATTGGGTCATACTGCGCCTCTTTCAGCATTTGGCAGGCGGGCGGCCCCGGCCACACGGTCGCCGCACAGTCCCCAGTGTCCAGCGCCACGTACGTGTACCCCAGCAGGCTCTCCTCTGTCAGCTGCGAGGAGGTCGCGTACACCGCAAAGTTGTCCGCACCGATCTTGTGCGACTCCAGCACCAGCAACGTGGAGTCTGTGGGGCCCAGAAACGTGCCCATGATGCCCTGGAAGAAGAGCTTGGTCTTGATCTGCTCCTCGCTAGGCTGCGCCCCAAAGTCCACATGTGTGAACGTTCGATGCGCCGCATCCTGCACACACCGCGTTGCTGCAGGTGCACGCATCATGGACCACTCGTCTGTTGATCATGCACAATATATCTGAAAGGGGCATGGGATCATGCATGGCTGGAGGGTGGTGACGGGTGCGGGAGATCCACAGCAAGTGGAAGGCGGGTGCGGCAGGCCTGCAGGCCTGCAGTGCATGTGGGCAGCGCATGTGGGAGAGCGGCACCTGCACGAGGGCGCAGAACACAAACGCCACATGCTGCAAGCGGCTGTACACCATGTGGTCGGGCTTCAGCCATCGCCCAGTGCTATCTTTGGGGGGCAGCATCTCTATGAGGCGGGTGTCCTGCATCGCAGGCGCAAACGCACAAGCGCCCCGCCCGTTCAGGAAAGGCACGGCGTGCGGCAGTGTCAGCACTGCCTCCCCGTCTATCTCCTGCAGCTGCCATTCAAGGGGGCTGGTGTGGATGGGCCCTGCCAGCGCGGCTGGGTGGTGCTGGGTGGGATGGTCCATGTTCACAAACCGGAAGGCGGCGACTGGGCAGAAGTTGATGTTGGCGCCTTGGTTGCTGCGCGGCGTGTACCGCACCATCAGCAGGTTGCTCGCCGTCATCACAAACGCGCGCTGCGGCACCACGGCAGCCGCGGTGGAGGGCTTGTCAGGGTACACCACAGTGGTGAGGTCCAGCAGGCCTGCACCGCAGCCCTCTGTCGCCTACAACTCTCTCCCAAGCAGTGACCCCCCCCCACACACACACACAACATTGTCGCATACAGCGCGCCGGTAGCAACAGTGCGACACAGTGAACAAGGCAGCGCATGCAGGCACGGCAGGCATGTGCACTACAGTGCGTAAGAGGCATGGTGTGGGTGCGCACTCCCTTGGGTGGAGGCGGCGGGCATGGGAGAGTTTCCAATCCAGAGCATCGCCCAGTCAGGCGGCTTGCTGACCACCCCAGCGTCCGTGCTGGCCTCTAGCTGGTCAATGCTTTGGCTGCAGTTGCGTGGCTGCAGGCGCAAGCCTTCAAGAGAGCAGCCCTCATCGCCCAGGATGGTCCAGGAGCGCATGCGGTACTTGCCGTCCGCCGTGTTGCCTGCCACCGCCACCAAGGCGTTGAGCGCAGGGGACACCTCCACAGTGAGCACCTGGTTGCATCCCATCCACGGGATGCGCATGAAGGGTACAGGAGTGGCTCCCACGGAGTGCGTCATGATGTAGAACAGTGACAGGCGGGGCAGAAAGATGAAGATCATAGCCGTGTTGGGCACTCGTGGGCAGGCCACCTCTGACACGTGCGCACCAGCCACGAGAGGTGACGCCGTCTTGGACTCTTCCAGTAGCACTGCAGATTCACTGATTATCTCAGATGAAGCTACAGCAGTGTGCACTTTCTGAAGATGTTGGACAGCAAAATTCACAAGGAAAGTTTGCACATTATCCAGGTGGATCAGCATGAACGAGGGTTCGGGGTCGCACTGGTGTATTGGACGATGGGCGTGAGAGTGGGGGACCCCTGAGTATGCTGGTACAGCTGCAGCTCACCATTGCTGGTGAGAACTGTCAGCACAGGCGCAAACGGATGGGATGTGAGGGCTACGATGCCCTTCCCCTTGTCCAAAGGCAGTTTGAAGCCTGGTTGCAGCTCCTTTGTAACCTTGCCTTTTTCACCTGACGAAGGAAGCAGATATGCTGACCTGATCGAGTCCTTCAGTGCTGAAGCCACGAACAGCACAGGAAGCCTGCCTGAAGAGGATGAGCCCAGCATCGAGGTTAACAGAGGATCTGTGAGAGGTTTCTTTTTAACTCCCGAAAGATCCATCACCATGACTGACTTGGAGGGTCGCAGAGGCTGTACATACACCGTCCATTCCAGGCACACAATGACTACATCCGCCTTCGACGGCAGCACGTGCAACAGTCGTGGGGTGTGATTCTTCGGGATCACAAACTGTGCGTGGCGAACGCTGTTGACCGCATCATACGTTGCCAAATGACCAGGTGATCCCACCACCAACAGGTTCCTCTCGGGGATTGCTGCGACTGCTGTTGGACGCTGCAGCACGGACGCCACGTAAATATCTGTACAAAGCAAATGCTGCGAGCTCCTATGATCATAAAGCAGCTGTACAGTCGACATACGTACCCGCTGCAAATCCGCCACTGAGAAGCTATTGCAAAACTGCAACGCCAGTCCGTTGTCTGTGGCCATGCTGAATGTACTATCTCTCTCGGCAGCTGTATCTTGACACCGTGCCTCTGCAGAAGTAGGCACAGAACAAGGGGAGTACTACGTGCGCGAAGACAGGCACTGACAGTGCTGTCCTGCACTACAAACGAACATGAGCATATGACATCGAACATAAGCATTATTGCGTCGTTGAATTTTGTACACATGCTCTGCTGCGCTGCCGGCATGCTGCTTGGTTTAGCTGTGTTGCATGAAGCTCCATGGAGGTTCGACGGAATTCTGACCATCACACCAGCAAACATCTAGATGCACGATTTAATACTAGTTCAACCACCTTGATTCTGGTGTTTTCATCAAACCCTGCTGTGTCCTCCAGCTGAGCGTGCTGACACAGGTTGCTGGTGAATAGGTATTCCCAGTCTTCGGCAGGAGACGTTCTTGGCTGCCTGAAGAGTTCATCAATAGCTATAGAAAAGTAGTAGCTTTCAGTGAACATGGGATACAAGCGCAAGAAAGATGCAGTTCACAAGAAGGGTCTGGCGGATGTGCTTGAGAATCCACAAACGCAGGGAGTACGTGTTTACCCCCACAAGAAGGCTCACAAGCAATCCCAGCAGACCGAAGATGAAGATTGGATTAATGCAAGTCAAAGCTCCAAGATCCTGGCGCTGGCAAAGGAGCAGCAGCAGGAGCAGGCGCGTGAGCAGGCTGGAGCAGCCAGCGCCGCCGATATTGGTGTGTCCCCGTTCCGCACAGAAACGCTGCTTCCCTTTCACTGCTCTGTATCGTTTGGTTTGGCTTTTGGTGCTGCTTGTGTTGTGATGCGTGAGCCTAGGCAGCGAGGGCTCCGATATACACTGCGCAAGTGCCACACACCTGCAGGCGCCTTGGAAGGCGCCTTGAATCGGCTCTCGAAGCAGGAAGACTCTGATTCAGAGGGAGACAACGATCTAGAGGGGTCTGACATACATGTGGATGACCTGGCTCCGTTTTCGTGCGAGGATGAGGCAGCATTCAACGCTTTCATGCCTCAAGGCGCCTCGCAGGGGCAGGGAGGGCAGTTTCTGTCAGATCTGATAGCAGCCAAGTTGAAGCACAGTCTGCATGACACTGAAATCAACAGGGAGGGCGATGCTGCTGAACCTGAAGAGGTGCTGGAGGACATGGAGAGGGTGTACACCGATGTGGGCATGCTGCTGTCCCGGTGCGCTCCCTCCTGCTGGGCCGCTTCATGACTTGGACTGCATGCTGCTGACAACTGAAGGGTGCTACAATCTACTCTGTGCAACGCTTCAAGCATCACCGCCACCTTGTCAGGCACGCAACTGCTTCTGGATGCAGGTACACAACAGGAAAGCTGCCCAAGGCTTTCAAAGTGATCCCATACCTCAAGAACTGGGAGGAAGTGCTGTTCATGACTTCCCCGCAGACGTGGTCGCCGCACGCTACCCTATGCGCGACCAAGATGTTTGTCTCCCAGTTGAATGTGAAGCAAGTGCAGAGGTTTCTCAACCTTATCCTCCTAAACAAGGTCCGCGATGACATCAGGGAGAACAAGAGGCTGCATTTTGCGCTCTTCCAGGCTGTGAAGAAGGCGGTGTTCAAGGCGGGCGCGTTCTACAAAGGGTTTGTGCTGCCTCTGCTCAAGCAGGGTGACTGCACACTGAGAGAGGCTGTCATACTGTCAGCAGTTCTCAACCGCGTGTCTGTCCCCATGGACCACTCCGCAGCTGTGCGCTCCCTGGATGCTTGCATGCACTGCACGGCATGCCCCATGCATTGGCTTCTGTATTCACTGAGTTCAGCTGTCTGGGTTCTTGCCTCTTATGCCTTTTCAGATTGTAAGATAAAGGCGAGTCCCAGTGCCTGTGAAGTGTTCAAGTACTGTAGGTACAGTGACTTGTGGCACAGACATAGAACGGTGGTGGTGCTGGTGCAGGCGCTGATGCGCATGGCGGACCTGCCCTACTCTGGAGTGACCAGCTTCATGATCAAGACGTTGCTGGACAAGAAGTACGCACTGCCATACCGCACCGTGGATGCACTGGTAGACCATTTCGTGGGCTTCCACAAGGAGGAGCGCAGCCTGCCTGTCATCTGGCACCTCAGCCTCCTCACATTCGTGCAGCGATACAAGCAAGAAATCAGAGAGGAGGTGTGACTCTGCCCACCACCATGCCACATCGGATGCACCAGAAGTGCATCTGTGTATGCACATGCACGGCAGGCGCTCCAGCCGCTTACGACGTATGTGTTGCACTGCCTACTGTTGCTGGAAGTGCAAGAAGAAATATAGCAGCGAGGTTATTGTGCATCAGATGCTTCTGGGGCACCCTCAGCTGTCTCAAGCGTGCAGGACAAGGCAGCGCTGCGGCAACTGGTGAAAGCGCAGCACCACCGCACCGTCACTCCTGAGATTGTTCGGGAGTTGTGTCAAGGGGCCAGCAGAGGGACAGGCCCAGGCCGGCAGGCGGGCGACCGAAAGCTGATGCCCACCGCCAACACGGAGCAGTTCAGAAGAATGGCCAAGGTTGTAGTTGCTGACATGGATTACTAACCGTCTCGGCCCTGTTTACCATTCAGGCTTCTTCGCAGGTCCATTACCACTGGCTTGTAGGTGTTTATAAACCATGTAAGGTACTTCAGTGAAACCACAATCAACATGCCGCCATGCTGAGGCCATGTCAATGCCGTGGGTATGTTTGTGGGCCTGCTGTGTCGGCGGGGTTTGCTGCGTGTTGTTCGGCGGGGGAGGGGGGTGGAGCTGCGCATTCAGCATAACACCATGTGACGCAAAACTTCGTGAGATATCATCATCAACAGTGTCGTCATCGGATCTCTTTCCTCGTCATGTGTAGATGCACAGCCCTGCACCGTTGTTTGCCCGTGGGGGCGAACATGAATGCAGAACAAACACTCAAAGTTGATGCTGGTTCTCGGTTGCCAGCAAGTGATCGATGGTCTCACACCACCAAGTGTGTGTGTTTCCAGGATGTGATGCACAGGGGTGTAGCGAGGCCGCATGTATCTCGAGATAGTAGCTCCTTGGGAGATCTGGGTGCATGAGTTGTTCTTGTGGCCACACACGTGTTGAATTTCATGAAAGAAGCCTTGCACACATAGGGCAAAAGTGCTGGTTAGTTTGGAGTATATATATAGTACTGAATATGCAGACTGGAGCTCTTTGAGCTGCTTTACGTGTCTGCCGCCTGCTCCCTTCACATTGCGGCGCACGCTGGCTCCGTCAGTACAACAGCACGCCCACTAAACTTTGCTGTTGCTGGCCAATACTTTCTTTCTTAGTTGACTGCTGTTCCTTGGGGGTTGTCATCGATTTGGAGATAGAGGTACGTTTCATGTAGAGCATTGGGCCTGGAGGCTTCCACATGGCTCATTTATTCTGCCCTAAATCGGGAAATCTTCTTGACCTGAATGCGGATGATAACTCGCTTGAGTGTCAGAATTCCGGGTACCGGCGTCACCTTGAAGGTGCGTGGTTGCCGCTTCACGACACTGCACGGGGGACGTCCCGGGACGAAAAGTGTGCAATCAACGTGTCCTGGAGCACAGGTCTGAAGGATGTGAAGATTGTGAAGCAGACGGACATGGAGGATTTCTTCAGGCGGCATGGCATCACGCCGCTGGTAACACATGATTTTGTGGATGGAGGGAAACGAATCTTGCAGCGGGTATGCTCCTCTGAACTCACGGTGCACCAGTTCCGCCTGCAGCACCGCCTGGATATCCACAGAGAATGGCAGGGGGTGCGCATGGCATGTGACCAAAGTGCCAGTTACGTTGATGGTGTCGATGTCCTCGGCGGGTGTGCATGTGTAACAAATGTATGTGGTGGCAACAGTCATAAGTCTCCAACGCAGTCGTACTCGGCAGCAGCACAACGTTGTGTTCTTGTCCTTTTCAGACTGCAAAATCAACAGTTCTGTGGCACACGGCGCTTTCATTCCTTCAAAGAGCTCCGTTACTTGCATAGAACTTACATACTGGCCTTTCCCAGATGTTCCCGCCAGCACCAGGCACACCCCGTCGCCAACGCTTCCTGCTCTGCAGGATGACCATGTGCAGTGCCCTGACTGCAAGCACATGGGGGTGGACTTTTACACCAAGCAGCTACGGTCTGCGGATGAAGGGCAAACAATTTTCTATGAATGCCCAGAGTGTGGGTGCGCCTATGCCTGCTGCATGTAATGTGCCTCCCATGCATTCCTCTGGCGCTGAGAACTCTTCTGCTCTGCTGGACACAGCTGAGCCACTCAAGGCGCCTAGATCATGTGCTGCCCGGTTTACTGCCCTGCGACTGCACTGGCAGGGGAGCATGAAGCGCAGCCCACATGTCGCCTCCACTGCTTACTGATGCATTCTATCTTGTTCGCGGCTGCACCAGTTACACAGACTCAAGCATGCGGTCCTTCAAAGTCACAGGAGCATCAGCGATGATGTGCACAAGCTGCCATGCAGAAATAAATGGAAGGAGAACTCCTAGAAGGCACGTCCGGAGGCTCGAGCAAGTGCTGGAATGGAATTATGGGCAGTGGGAATGTTACAGGCACTGTAACAAGCGCCAAAGAGAACTATATGGTCCTGTGTCAGGCTGCAACTTTTTTCTCTTCTTCAACTTGCATTGGTGCTACAAGAAGCTCTTCAGCCTTGGCTTTGACCTCCTGCTTGACAACCGCTTGTGAATGCATGGAAGCAAACATAGACCTAGAAAGATTATGGACCTGACGAAAACAATGTAACTATTTCACGGATGCTTGTATGCAACCACACCTCGTACTTCACACCCTTCTTCAGCAGGGCCCGCCGCTGCTGTTTCGCCCGTGATTTGAGAGCTTTCTGTTGCTGGTTCGCTTTGGACTTGCTTGCACTCGCTTTCGCTTTTAGCACTGTTGCCTTCTCTCCTGCATCAAACGGCATGTGACATCATCATCCACGATGCAAAGGCATCTTTGTGTGTGCTGCAACCGGTGCATACTCTTCAGGTCGTTCGCATGAGCCCTAACGCGTGTCTGCAGCAGGTTCTTCTTTGACATTGCTTTGCCTAGTAAGCTACTCTGTCCAAGAACGCTGGGACCCCAGCAGCTGGAAGATACGAAGTCACGGCAATGCGATGTGACCACCAAAAGCCGCCCACCTTGCGAGATGCAGCAGTGTGAACTTTGAAAACTTTAGAAGATTCGTAACGTCTTAATTACTGGATGCGCAGGCTGCAAGCTAAGCCTCCGCCGAGGAATGTCGACGCTGTGACGCCGCTAGGGAGCAGTTGACAGTACACAATCATACACAAACCTGCACAACTTCTGATGTCCAGATATTCTGCAAACCCTGGTGGACTGAAGTTCAAGTAAATAGACCGTACTTTTCTCTGACTGTAGTGGGGCGCAGTGTGGGGATCCCTGTGGCCACATAATGCACCATGTATGGTACATCATGAGGCCGCATGACATCTCACCTGTGAACAGAGCTGAAACCACCACCCTGTGCTACTCCCTAAAACAAAGACAGAAGTAGCGGCCCACAGTCAACCTTGCGACCAGCCCATGTGGAGGCTGCAGGCATTCAGGACCGCCCGCTGCCAGAAACTGGATTGCAACGAAGTGCGACAGCGAACAGACCCTTCTGAGGCACACACAGATGGTGGCAGGTCGCAGTAGGAAACTGCAGGCTCACTGTCAAACGGTTGGTGTCCGTTTGACAGTTGGTGCTCCTCTCACAATTGGATGTGTGCAGGTGTTGGGCACATCCACACATCTGGCAGGGACACCCTCACTGAATCCACTTTGGCAGCACGCGTCCGTGGACATGTACTCAGAAAGTCAAGACTACCAACATGCCAGTTGTATGACACCACACGCCAACGCATCGCCCTCTCGACGTTGCGGGCCATTGAGCGCGCCTGCACCCTGCTACTTGCAGAGACACTCTGATGTGGCCATGCGCTTTGCTGCAGGCACCTGCTGGCTGCTTCGCACATTGAATGTTAGGTCAGGAGTAAAACTGGTCCAGCAGCCCGTACCCAGTCCTGTCACGCATCACCTTGTCTGTAGCAACCGGTGGCTGTCCCCATGTCTCGTAGCCTATCTGGCTCTGTTCTGACGGCAGGTGGCGGCATGTCCAATTCGACTACTTCACAGGGAGCGAGCAGAAATATCTGTTGATACACTTGAATTGCAAATCATGTGGCCTGTGATGGACTATTCGAGGCATCCTGAGGTGAGCACTTGGCTGTGTGCAGGCAGGCAGGGGAGGGAGGTGACACCAACAACCAGCCTGTGCTCTGTGTTCCTCCAGGGTTTCAGCCCCCCCCCCCCCCCAATATTCACTATAACATTACGTGCATTTCCATGAGTGATTGACGCAAGCGAAACGCTGCGATGGATCGATGCTTGTGCTTTCACCTCAAGGTGCGACTTCATACGTCGTTGATTTGGAAGTGCATTTTCAGATACACAACCCCTGTTACTGTGGCACCGGCTTCAAAGAAATTCAGTAATTCTGTCTTACGAAACGGAAATGTAGTGAATAGGCATGAACCCAAATGGCCAAAATCAAGTAACAAAAGATTTACACCCCTTCACTCGAATGGCACAGCAGCACCACCACGAAAGTCCTACCCAGCACTCTGAGCCAACCTGCGGTAGTAGTGACATAACACAATGCCACGACCACGAGCCAGGACACAACTGAGATATTGTCTACTGATATGCAACCACAGCCTACAATCGATAACAACAGTGGAGTAGCAAGGTTCTGCAAGTAACCCTCAGCAGCGGGGCCTAACTTCCCAAAAGTGGACATAACCAAACGCACCATAGTGGTACCACTCAAAACATGTTTCCTGCTCTTCACTCTTCAGTAATCCACTCTGCCTCAGCCGAGGGAAATTTGATTTCTCATCTATGAGTTAGAGCTTACTCCCTGGACGAGGTGAAGGGTGCAACAGCAGGGAAACAATAATAACAACAGCCAGTAAGTACATTATGTACCTGGGCACATCCTTTCGAGCAGGAGAATACAAAACCCCGTGATGAGTTCAGGAGCAACTACATGTCACCTGCTACCCTGCCAATGCATGACCGGTGCGTGACGGGTGGCACATCTCTTAATATCTGGGGACAACAGAGCAGAAGTCCCACCCCCGCACCCATAAGAGGCACTCCCTTCAAAGTAACACCCTCTGCGAAGTACTGCACCGCCATTCACCTACCTGTGCAAGGGTGAGCATGAAAACTCGGAAGCATGTGCAGATAGCACAGGCTTTTCCCCTCAGATTGTTTCGTACAGCCGGTTGCCATCAGAAATTCGAGGAATGATTTGCTTCATGTGCACAGAGGCTGTGTGATCGGCAGAACCCACCTCGCCCAATTTATGTTGCGATGTACACAATGAAAGCAAAGACTGGCCCCTCAGGTGCAAACTATTTTAGGGCTGTAAAGAAGAGGACAAGGTTCGAGACTGCAATGCCTGAGAAGTGTTGGAGTTCCTTCTGGATGCATGACCGCGTCGTGCATACACCAGAGCACAGAACTTGTGCCAAACCTCACTCCTGCAACAAGAGTGGACTATGCCTATGGGAAGCAACAAATGCAGTGAAAATGACGAATTCTGTGCGAAAGTGCAGATGCGGAACTGTGCACATGAGATATGAGTGAGTACAGGTTAATGTTGTCGAGGTAACGGGAGCAGCGGTGACGGCGAAGTATTGTGTCGCGACAACTTCAGAGAACGTAGTTGAGAGAGCAGATGTAACCTGATATACAAGCATGTACTCAGGATGGAATTGTTTAATTTCCTTCTGGCGTATGCTGTGTATGTGAAGGTGCACATACGAAAAACGTGTGCACACGACTGTGCAACTTGCGCACTGTCTGTGTCAAACAGTGTGTCATCCCGCTGTTTGTCCGTACTCGTGAATCAATTCGTCGTCATTTAGCTGCTTTCTCGCTTGCGAGACCGTGGCGCCTCCTTGTGCCTGTTCTCACAACCGCCGCAAGCAAGAGTTGCAGGCACGACTTCTTCCGCCTGCAAACTATGCTACTTGTCCAACGAATAAGGAGCAGAATTGTCAATCGGCTAATAGTTTGAGTACATAGATGGTACCTTCAGAATGTCGCAGGGGGCCTCGTCGCAACGCCTTCGTGCTCATCAGCGCGTGTCTGCTTGCTAGTGCATGGCGCAACGACAAGAGTCGTATCCACTTGCGCAAGAGTGCCAACATAGCCCTGACATCTATGAACTACAGTATCAGTTGCTCTGTAGTTGGTTGCACTACTTCTGCTTCCACGCTCAGCTTGAGTGTTGCGTGGACCGAGCGGTCAGTCCTCTAGCGGAAGCATCAGCCGGCTCGCAAGAGAGTGTGGGACCCTTAGTAGATTCAATAGAGAGCGCACTTGACACTTCAACAGTCTGAATCAGTCCTGGGGGAGAGTCGCTTGCGTTAGTTGTTGTGCTGTCGTGCCGGCCTACATCTGTAACGTCTGTGATTACCATCTCTAACTCTGACCTTTTCACAAACTGGTTGCCTGTTAGGGCTAGTGATAGTAGCATTGTTGCTACCTTCACTGCTTCTGAAGGTGCGCACTGAAACTGCCCGTCGTTCGCGCTAGGCACATGCACCTCCTGAAGATTGCATACGTGCCAGTTAAGAGCAACAAAATGTAAGGGTGGCCGTGTGACACTTCCCTGCGTGCGTTCGAGAAGCTCCTTGGCGTGTCGCCCGTTTGCCTGTCTGCGTCCAGTTGTAACTCTCTTCACAGCGCTGAGTCCACTTGAAAGCGTATGTACATCTTATGTGCGAACGGGTTGCAGCCGTCCTGCTTGAAGTGCCTTGTTTTGCTGCGTCATCGTCCACCACCCTCAGAATCCTGTCCTATTCAGCAACCTACCTGTGGTTGTGCACTATACGCGCTCAATACTGCTGGCACCTGTATTGTCACTTGCTGTTTTCCCGTACAGAGATGAGCTCACTGAAGGCTTTTGAGGAGGCCACTCTGTGGCGTCCTTCCTTGCGCCCGGTAAAGACCACAGAGCAGGCGAAGTGTACAAGCAACGACACTGTCGAAGTTCCTGGAGTGACAACTAAAGTATGCGATAGCGTTCAAAGCCCCCATCGTTCAGACTCTCCCTATGGTGTCCCAACCGTGACATCCCCACAGTACCGCACGGAGAATTTCATGATGTATGGCTTCAAGGTTGCTCTCTGCAGCCGTCCTGGAAGGCATCGGTGGGATGATTGTCCCTTCGCACATCCTACTGAGAATGCACGAAGGAGGGATCCAAGGGTGTTCAGCTACAGCTGCCAGGAGTGTCCATCTTACAGGTACACATCCGCGCAATAGTGGGCATCCCCACGCTCTTCAACATCCAGATAACGTGTGCTGCGTCGTGTGAAATTCTTCATAGTACATAGTCGATTCTGACTGCAGGAATGCTGGCTATTGCCCTCGTGGTGACCAGTGTGAGTTCTCTCATGGAGTGTTTGAGGCTCGTCTGCACCCTGACAGTTTCCGAACAGTAGCCTGCAAGGATGGCAAGGACTGCAGGCGGAAGATCTGCTTCTTCTATCATTCTGACGAGGAGAAACGCACCCCAACAGGCTTGCAAGAGGCACGCGCTAAGATTGCTGCTGAGCTCGGAGATAGCGCGTTTGATGTGAGTGGCGACACTTTACGAGCAGGTGCTTCTGCTGCTGCTCACTACACTTTTTGATGTTCTTTGGCTGCATGTTTTCAGATCTTTTACTACGACTTGCCGGTGTGGTGTGGTGCGTGAACTAGGTGTCGTGTTCTTGCAAGGATACTCGTAAGTATCTTTGACAGGAGACAGTAGAAACGCCCTGTGTACATGCAGTTGCCAACAACCTCCTCACCGCCAGCCCCTCACTGTCCAATACGATGCATTGCCTGAATTCGGCATTCTCTCAGCCGGTGTGCCACAACCAAACCACACGTTCAGTGCTGAGTATGGGGAACACATCGCCGTTGGCAGCCACTCAGTCCGGCCCCAACACGCCTGGTATCAGTGCTGCTCTCAGTAGCCTCAGTCTAGGTGGAGGAAACAGTGGTGTGCTCATGAATGGCAATAGCGGAATGCTCATGACTTCGGAGACAGTGGCCCCATGCCTCAAAGGAGCGAATAAGAACAAGGCCAAAATTCGCGAGGTGCTGCCACGCCGCATTTTTGCAGTACGAGTACTTGTTGTGTCGAATGACAAGTGTACATGACTGATAAGGGAGTTGTGCAGTTGGCATCAGAGGTCGGCCTGCATCCAGATGCGTTGATGAACTCGCTGCGTGTGGCAGCCTTGCAGGGCGAGTTGACCGCACACTCACTTGCATCCGTTGCAGCCCATGGTACGTTCAATTCGACAGTGGAGTTCATTCTGGAAGACATATCTGAGAGCGAGGAAGTTCCTCTGGACAAGCTGCGCGGATGGTTGCTACGGCAGACCACACATTGTTCCTCCCCTCGATCCAGAGCAGGGACTCCCAACCGCATGACCCCAAGCCCAACGTTTGCTGCAACATACAGTCCCCATGCTACCAGTGCTAGTCCCGAGGATACCCAGCGTTCCCAGTTCGCTTCCTATCGCAGGGGACCCAGTGGAATCAGCAGGGCTTCTGCATCGCCGACAGCAGCAGCAGGCCTTGGCCCTGTGCTTCCAAGCGGACATGATGAGGTCATCCGAGCCTTTGGCCACCAGGAGGTGCAGCCAACCAACTCCTTGAGGAAGAATGGGTCGCACACGTGGAGGAGCTCGAGCGTGTCAAGAAGCCAGCGCGAAAATCCGGGCAGTAGCAGGGGCGGTCCAAAGGGCAATGGACATGGTCGGTGGAGGGGTGCTCCAGCCGACAAGGGCTCCGCTGATGACGCCAGATGGTGATGTCATGCACCCACACTGTTTTGGCCTGTGTGCACCCACAATGTTTTGACTTGTTTGACAATGTTCTGTGGAAAAAGCTCGCAGCATGCGGCAACCTGTTGGTGTTCATGAACGCCTGAAGAGTGAAGATTTTGATGTTTTATCGTTCGTTACAAAGCCCCTTTACGAGCTGCAAAGGCAGTAGCCCTGTAGGGCGACTGAAATGGGAGCTGATCCAAGATATGAACATATCATCTGATAGCAGCCTGAGATGGTTTGCACGGTATGGGAGAGCAATATGAAAGTGCTGTTAGCATGTTGGGACATATTCTGACACTGTACAAAATCGAATTCCTTTGCCACGTGTTGATCCCATGATTTTATACTACTAGTACAAGCCCTGTCTTGCTAACCCTTCCAACACTCCATGTGCGAGCGGCTTGTCAGCCAGTGTAATGCGCCCATCTTGTTCTTGTGCGACGATCCAGTCCAGCAGAGCAGGCTGTGCATTGCCTACCACAATTCCTCGGCTTTCCGAACCTGCGCAAGCACGTGTGTGCATCAGACACCACACGACACAGTCACATGTACCTTCAGTCACATGCATCTTCTCTCCATTATTCACTATTCTTCGCACCTCTGCCACACGAAACAAAACAAGTTCTATGCTCTCAGTACTCAGGAAATAAGGCCGCACCATTTTGATTCCGCCGTACGCGTCCCGGGTAAGTTCTTTTTTTCTGTGTCGAGGTGGAGAAGTGCTGATGTCACCGCTGGGGCGTGGTTGGATGCATTGCCCGTTGCATCTAACTGCGTTCTTGGTGATGGGGATGTTG
>JAUMHD010009762.1:0-70085 GCA_032359135.1 Ulvella scutata
ACCAAAAGCGCCCGATCGGTTATGATCGTATTCTACCTCTAGGAGCGATGATGTCACTGATATAGTAGATTCGCCTATAATCGTAACATCCCTCCCCCCAGGTGACGTCACCGCGCCGCCAAAGTCCGGCTTCTGGTGACTTGGGTGTGTAGGAGGTGCACGTGGGTTATTACGTGTACCGATTCCGAGTCATGGGGTCATGCAACTCTGCCCTCCAATTCGAGGGTGCCGCGGCGACATGATTTGAATAGATAAAGAAGTTACATGTCGCTGGCGGGCCCCGAACTCATGTCTCTCGGCACAATCCCCAATCCCTGTGGGGTTGAGATGAATCTAGTTTGGTCGCAATCATGCTGAAATACAGTTACTGCTACTCCTGACGCTGTCGTTCGCAGGTGGAAGCGCACAGGATAAAGCTGCAGCGAATTCGAACGAAGATCACTGGACGATATCCAAATGCTTTGTTCTTGGAATTACTGTCGCACACTCTGCACCAAAGTGCAGCTGAGGGACGATTCAGACCAGCTGCTACTGTCAGCTTTGAGCAGCGACATGACCCTGCGACATGGCTGTGTTACCAAGACGCTGCGAACTCACTCTGCTACATGACTCAGCAGTCCAAGCTCACACAGCGCCATACTGTCTCGATCCATTGACAAGGATGCTGTTCGGGAGCAAGTGAACTTTGCCGTGCTTCTTGCAAGATGCTGAAGAGCTGGGCAGTTGCTTGGAACAAGGTCTCTCCTCATGCACCATAGTGTCTCCTACATTCACCCCTCTCGCCCACTGCATCCTCCCGCGCTTCCATCACTCACCCCAGTCATGAAGTTTTCGGCAGGTTACATGAGACCGCTAGCCACACCTGAACTTACTGGCCGAGCAGGCCGTCTTCCCTGGTGCGGTGGGCAAGCGCTTTTGTTGACGAGCGCCACCTGCAAGAGCAAGCATGACATAGTGTACATGCACGCTACCGGCATGCATGCGGGCGTGGTGGAAACGGCCCTCCTACCGAGGCCACCTGTTCCCTCGGCCCACGCCGCTTCCACTTGCGGCGCCTAAACGCAACCCACCCCCTCCCCTGCGCGACTCTGCCACACACCCCCACCATGATCCCCCCCCTGGTTTCTCCTGCGCACCTCTCCCTTTCACCGGGGCCAGCGTCCCCAACTTGTGGCTGCCGCTCCCTGCCGTTTGTCGTGGGCGTTGTTAGGTTCTTTGCTAATACCAAAAGCGCCCGATCGGTCATGATCGTATTCTACCACTAGGAGCGATGATGTCACTGATATAGTAGATTCGCCTACAATCGTAACAGGCGCCGGTGGGGTGTCGGCGTTGACTGCCCTCGTGGGCTACGTCTGTGGCACTGGTCTTGTTGTTCTGTGGTGTGGCGGTGCTGCTTTTGTGTAATGCAGGGTGCTTTCGCTGGATGTCTTCCATGCTGGGTGCTCTTATGCGAATGTTATGGCTTGGTGCTGGTTGCTTTTGTTCTGGTTGCAGTGGCTGGGTGCTTGGCGTCACCTCTGTGTCTCTGGTTGCTTCTGGTTGGAGCTGATGCGTTGGTTTCTGTGTCTTTGCTGCCTTGGTACTCTATGTTCATGGATTTCCATGGATGCTCCTAGTTCTACAGTAGTATCCAGTGTATCCAGCCACATTTGTCCCCTGACACCCTCTTCACCCGATAGGGACAACCCCTGGATAGGTGAACGGATTGAACATAGACCAGATGAACGAACAGATATATGTACGCATGAGACGGGGCTTGCCCACATGGAAAGCGGCAGTGAAAAGTGAGGGCCGGAGTGATGAGGGCCGCATAAACGACCTGCACTGTACGCGCTGTGTGCTCTTGATCTAGCCAGTATAGATGTAAGCTTAACGACAGCAATGAACCTATAGCGCCGGTTATCTGCTGTTGGCAGCTGTACACGCGGGAGAGACGAGGCAGAGCTGGGGTGCTGTGGACAGTAGCCCCGGGTGGCAGCACAAGGATGGCGTGGATCGCTGCTGAGACCACAGGGAGAGATGCGGAGGAGGCAGGGAGCAACCAGGCGTCACGCATGCTGCACCAGTGTGGGACAAAGTCGAGGGGTGTGCAAACTGCGCTGAAAGTTGCACAGAACTTTACCAGTGGCAAAAGATGAGTGAGTAGGAGGGCGTGTGTGTAGGGGGTTGGGCGCGAAACTTACATCGATAATAAGGGATTGGGTGTGTGATGGTTTACAATGTTCAGCTGTACATGCATGTGCCAAGGCCGGCCATGTCATCACAAAACACGAAACAAGACAGTCCCTACGCTGAACCGGCCTCAGGTCCCCCAGCACCCACTGGCACGCGGCCTTGCCTCTGTGACCGCATCTGCTGCAGCGCACCCTCATAGTCCTTGGCATCCATCGCCACATCCTCCTCCGGCTTCACAATCCTATCTATCAGCCCGTATTCAATAGCCGCCTCTGGTGTGAAGTACCTGCACAACACCAGAGACACTTAATGCCCATGAAGCCAGAATGACCTGAGTAGCCCAGGGCAGAGCAAGGGAGACGAATAGACCCATGCCTACACATAGGGAGACACGGTGGTCGCTGACATCAGCTGGATGCACCAGCTAGCAGTTCTAGTGTCCTGAAAATCTTACAAAACAACTGTGTAGAACACATTCGAGGGAGTACGCAACGAAAGGTTTTGAAACGCCGGCAGCCTGTTCCTTCAACAATCAGACCACAGAGTTCGATGGCAGATCATTAGATATGCGCATGAACACCACAAGACCGTGGTTCAGTGAACATGATGATGACGTACTTGTCTCTGGAGCAGTCCTCAAACACCTGGTCCTTGTCCTTGCCAGTGTATTGAGCCAGGAAGTCGATGTACATGTCGGTGTTCTCCTCCAGTTCATTTGACTTGATCATGACATCAGTTGTGGAGCCGAAGGAGCGGTTGATGCGGGGCGTTGCCATCTTGATGCGTGCATGAGGCAGTGCGGCGCGCTTGCCAGGCTTGCCAGCTGCCAGAAGCATGCAGGCGTTGCCATAAGCTTGCCCGATCACAAGCGTGGCGACATCTGGTCTCACATACTGCACTGCGTGAAAAATGAACGGGCTGCAGGTATCTGAAGGTGTGCATATGCAGTTAAACAAGCACACCATGCTTCCCAGCTTACTTTCTTGCAGAGTACTTCAGCCCTGTTGCTGCATGCCAGCACAGTGCATCCAGGCAGCAGCAATACACACCTGAATTCTGGAGTTACTGTGGCGAACACTCTAGATCATGGCTGCAATTCAGTTAGATGGTAGTAACGCAGAGACAACCAGTTATGGTGCAGTTGTACCATTCGAGTGAAGAAGCTAGACATTGTTATGCAATTTGCATCATTCAATTTGAATTCTTTCATACCCACTGCCTTTCTGGCTTGCGAAGACGTTCAGACCTCATTGAGCTGGCATGAGCGCACGTTCATTGTGTCCAGGATGGCATACGCCTCTGTCTCAAACCCAACAGCTTGCTGCTCCTTTTGCGACCCCAAAGAGTTGATATAAATGTAAATTGGCTTCTCAGGCTGGTTGTAGTTCAGCCACAGCAGCTCAGAGACGACCAGCTCTGTTACTGAAGCCACAAGAGGCATCCCCACATACACTATTCTGGAGTCCAGCAGAAGAGACGGCAAGTCTGGAGGGGCCTGCCCAGGCGTAAGCACACCACTGCCACCTCCTCCTCGACGCATGACCGTCGGCTGCTTGCCATCTGTTGGAATCTGTGCTTCTGAGGGCACATAAAAGGCCGATGCGCTCAATGATTTCTGCATGACACCCTTGCTTAGGGGAACGCTGCACGCAACATTAAAAACAGGACCAAAAGCTAAAACAGCGCTCAGTGGCAGGTATGTTGTGGTCTCGACTGTGATTGCAGCAGAACGGACCAATCCAACGCCTTGCCACCGAGTGGACCAGATTTCTAATGGTGCATATACCTAATTCTGCAATGAAACAAGAAACTTCGTGTCTGTGGTTGACGACAGCGATAAAGGTACCGTCTACATCACTGTGTCATGCTGGGGTCGGTGCCGGTGTGTCCGGTACATCAGACGCAGCTCAGCGGCCCGACGTGCGTGCTTAGCGGTCCTTTGTTACTCATATTGTGTGTACTTTGAGGCGTACCTCAGAGATTTTCGTCTGGAGTCGCTGGACGTCGTCCCCTGCTATTCCCATCGCAAGCATCTGCCTGGGATTCAGCCCAAACATAGAGCTAGGCACAACAACATCTTCTGGAAGTGGATTCGACTCTGGTGGAACGGGTTCATCCTCCAGGAAGCCTATTCCCATGCTTCTGCATCGAGTGCAACGTGGAGGTCTGGAAGACAGCTGCCGTTGCGGCAGGCGAGTTGAACGGCAGGCTACCGACACCATACTGCCTGACAAGATATTACGAAATTGGTAGTGCTTCCTAGGAACACCAGTTGGGGTTAAGATAGCACAACTGTAGTAGCTGGAACGCCACGGTTGCCCCGATGCCAAAGTAAGACAACTGTTTCGAGTACAAGACTCGCGCAGAGAGAGACGCCTGCAGTGTCATGTGAACAACTCCTCCCAGCCACTGCTCGGAGGAGCACAACCTGCGCACACTTTCATTGGCAGAGCATGCATGTCACTGAGCAACCATGCAACCCCAGTCCAAAGGCCTTTACAGGAAGCCCAACCCATGATCAGAGCAGCCCTTCTGAACTATTTACATAGAGCGCCTCTTGGAATCAATTCATGGGCATAAACGGTCCCATGCTCTCTGATCATGCGATTCGCAGATGAATGGCACAATTACATACAGCTCGTACCTCAACACCCTTGGAAGCAATCCAAGAAACACGTACAGGCCCTGTCTTGAAATTCGGATTAGAACGTGTTCAGCATATGTGTGTGGTTCCAATGTAGCCCTAGGGTGTGGCTCTTGGATGCGCAGGTAGCATTAGCAGCCTCAAAAAGATCCGAATCCACACAGCCCCCTAGGCATGTAACAATAATCAAGGCAGGGGAGAGCTCAATGTTGTGCGCTTGTGCCGGGTCCAGCACCACTGTTGCCTGTCACTCAAAACAGCTTCTTTATGCCCCTGCGGATGGGATAGTCCACTGGAGAAGTGCACTGTGTGAACAGCCACAACGATTCATCGGAAGAAACGATACACCAACCACTCAACACAGTCACAAACCTTACATCATCAAGCGGGCCATCATTCCTCCGATGTTGGCACTCCAGCCCTGTCTCCTCCCCTTTCCTCCTCATCCTAACTAAGTGAGCCTTAATTCAGCAAGCTTTGGGTTCCCCAGGAATCTAAATTGCTCGCGCAGCAGGCCTACCACACTCCCTGGTCTTGGGGGCATACAGCAACCAGGCTCGTGGCAAAGCAAATCAGCCTCAAGGCGAGCAAAGGCATGCAGTATCCTAGCAGGACATAACTAAGGGCGCTTTTGCAGCCCAAGCTGACCAAACCTCCACGTGGATGCTTCTGGCCACACTGCTATGGACGCGTCCGAACGTTAGTGCCATGAACCTCCCAAGTGGTACACCTCCAGCCTTCGTCTGCAGGAGACTATTCAACGGTCTCATCATTTAATGGTCCAGGATAAGTGAGGGTTTGTAGCTGAACATTGTGCACCTTGGTGAGCTTACCACCGGCATACCCTCGAGATTGAAACGAGTCTCTGGGTAGTGGTGCTGGTTCATGGGTACCCTGGCCACTGTGAACCAATTTTAAGCCTATGGGCAATAACATGACCAGCTGCTGAGAAACGGTAGTTGGAGTTTGAGGGGATTTCGGGGTGGCAGGATGGGTATGGCTATGTATGCCCCAGCAGAATATCCGGGATAGACAACCTCGAACACATAGATGCCAATTCACTGCCTTCCTTCTTGCCTGTAGATTTCACAGCCGCCTGGGTGCATGATACTACTCGCATGCAAATCGTGACTGAACGCAATCGTGACTGGTGAAGCAGACATGCCAACTCAGAATTGCATTCACCAGGCGCATCCTCTACCATGATTGGTTCTCGTCTCAACTTCGTTCTGTTTTACCTTTCCTACTTCCTGAGTCTGAGCTTGACGACTGCTGTTTTCCTTCGTGGCACTTCCTGTCATAGTAACTAGGCTCATGGGTTGCAGATGAGCCATCATAGGCTTTACATAGCAATGTGAAAGCAGCCAGACCTGCATATTTTTATTGAAGAAAGAATGTATGACGTTCGTAGGCTTAATTGAAGTCAAAAAGTGTGCATTCCTTCTCGTCATGTATTCTGGCAGTTGAAGCTGGCAACAAGCAGATACCTGTCCAGGTTACGTGAAACAAATCACTTCAACGAAATGCGTACATTGAGTTGTGAGTTGCTTCCCAGTCGTATTTTCTCAGCATACTCTGCACGGGTGTCCGTAGATGTTCAGTGAAATGGAGACGTTTCTTATACCTTGTGCATTGAAACAGTGCAACATGTTATTGATTGAATAAAGCCATACTCTACAGAAAATCTACCCCTGTAGTCGACGAAGTGTGTTCTTCAGCTGGGACGCTGCATACCATCACTCCCAAATACATCGTTCTCCATACAACATCTCTGAACACCTCCACACTTACCCCGAATCAATTGTCTGATATGCTGCCACACATTGGTTTTGTGCTGGTACCTGGCACACTTGAAGACCTAGTCGAAGCCCTCATGCAGGCATGGTTTCTCTGCCATGTAACTGGTTCTTGCACTAAATCGTTACTATCTTCTGTCTATAAGCCGAGGCTTCTACAGTGTGCCACGCACGTGCAGCTGGGTCATTGACGTTCTGAAATGTGCAGGAATGATAACGCAGAAGGCGTTGCATTCACTGATATGCAAGGTATCAACTGTCATGGAGGCACTGCCGGAAGCTGTGACTCTGAAGTGCAATGCAGAGGCTTTCAATGGACTTATCTTCATGATCATTCATGGTATGCTTGAGAGGCAGCTTGTTGGGCAGTTGTCTGGTGGATCGCACGGGGAGCTAATCTGGAAAGTTTTCGGGCAATACGAAATCACCATGCTTTTACAACTCACACAGGCATCTCTCACAGATCAAGTGGTCGCTGAAGTGCGTCAAATCAGGTAATGATTCACTGTAGGAGTGTTTCACTGTGCACCAATGCATGCACAATGAGTGGTGCTGCATGCAAGGTCCTGCACAACTGCTCCCAGGTTCCTATCCATTAACGGCACGCAAGTATGCCACAAACTTCTTCTTCACTGTCATGGCAGCTCGTCTCTCTCTCTCTCTCTCTCTCTGTCTTCTTTTGAGCATAACACAACATAATCAACATGAAATGTTTCTACATGTTCTGTGTGTGCGAGAAAGAAGACTTGTCAGTGATCCTTCTTTTTCAGCCCTATCGCACAACGGAGGTGGGAATACATGATGCAGGGGCAAGTTCTTATCAGATGAGAGCCTGTACCCTCAGCAGCTGCGACTTGTGTTCCTATCTGGCCCAGGTACTTCCCACACACTGCCGCCTTCTGTGACATTGCAGCTCTTTGCAGTGTTCCCATCTGCACTTCATGTGGTCACAACATGATCATGGCCAAGCGCTCTCACCGTGATGGGGCGCTGCAGCTTAGTTCCCTTTAGAGGGCAGCTGTTCAGCTGGCATGAACACAGAGTCTGTGCAGAGTCTGTGCCTCACAGAGAACCACCTTGAGTCAAGAGTACAGGTTACAGTGTGCAGACATTCGAGCTCAGTGGCAGACCTTTAGCCCGGTGCCAGGCTCTCTTCAAGAGAGCGTTCCAGAGCTGCAGCGCGCATTGTCTGCTTCTGTGCGAAACCGTGTGCCCCTTCCTGGCTTCCTGTGCCCCTCCTTGCCACCTCAATGCCACCACCATGTTCCTATACTCCGCCTGTGCCGCTCCTCTGCACATCACAGAAGTCTTCTGTAGTTGTTCCAGGGGCCACAACGAGTCATGTAGTTCTTGAAGGTCTGTTGTTCTGCAGTATCCACACCTAAACCTTCAAGTAATCTCACTAAGCGACAGAGCACTGGCTGTAATCGTTTCTGGTAGCGTCTTCAGGCTCCAGAATTGTTGAGATGTGCAGGTCCCAGGGTACAGCCTGGTGATGCTATTATACAGAACGTGTCAGACACGGTGGTGTACTTCCACCCTCTGCTGCACGCCGGCATCGACATGGGCGCCGCGAGACAGAATTCGATGCACTCCCGCTACATTGAAGCACAGCTGAGTGTCCTGTGCCTGGCAGAACTGGATGGCTGGAGTGCAGGTGTGCACTTGAACCTGCAATGACATCAAAATCACACTCATCCGGTCTTTTATGAGCCAGTCAGCGGCAGGCAGACCCATCATCAAAGACCCATCAACAAAACAAGGCCGTTTTTCGGGTGTGGGAAAGGGTAAAAAAAACCCCACCCTCCCAAGGAGTAGTGTCAGGGACCGTTTGTGCAGGGCAGGATGACCACTTGTTGACTGTATTTGTTGCTCCCTGGGAGGTATTGTGTGTGTTCAGAGGCTCTGTGGGGCAGCACTGAGCTTCCAGGTTATCGCACAAGCCAGTTCTCACGAGAGTGCTGCAAAACTAGTAGCACATGCTGTGAAGACATGCTTATTTGTCGTGTGGTGCGTGGCGTTCACATGCTCACTGTCCCACTACAACGTCTCGTCCCCTTCACAGCGGGGCTAGTTCTGCTTTGCATAATGGCCTTACCTCCTCCCCTGCGCTCTCTGTCAGCCACTCTCTTCGTTTCTTTTTCGGTTGCAATTCTTACATGGTGTGATGCATGTGCAGCATGCAAAGCTCCCGTTGCTACGTCATCCAGACAATGCCTGTCCCGCTGCAAGCCTGGCGTGGCCACCCCGCCCATGCTCAGGTGGCTCCAGCGGGGCATGGTGGACATCGTGACAAGAGACGTCCTGCGCAGCCCCTCCACTCTCATGCAAGATGGCGCTCTTTCGATATCACATGATATCGATTTTGGGCAGTTCAACCTGTCTGCGGTGCATGACATCTCCAGCGAGGAGCAGGACCTCTTGAGCTCCTGGGCGGCACTGCAGCCTCACCACAGCGTGCGTTTCCTCCCACCAAACATCTGCTTCACAGATCCGGCTGTGGGTGCAGCCACACACAGGCACCGCTTCCCTGCTGAGCAGTCGTACAAGGCCAAACGCCTAAGGTTGCCAATCCTTCGATTCCTTCAAGTCGCAACGTGTTTTGATCAGTGCCTTGCACATAGCAGACTTTTGGAGAAACGATTCGTATACAAATTTGCATTGCTGAAGTTGCACAGAATCACTAGCAGAGTTTTAGTGCGAGGTACACAGCTGAACGTGTTCACCTTCTCAAGGCACCAGATTGCAGCTGCTTCACGGCAGGTGACTGACCGGGTATTACTCTCTTGCTACATCTCCAGGGCAAAAAACATTCAGATTGTGTAACATGTCTGAATTGGAAAGAGCATTTTCAAGAGCACATGGCAATCATGCAGAGCTCCAAGCGCATGCTGAGTCTCCAAGCCTGGATGTCTGATGCTTCAGCAGTCTTGTCTCGGCAGATCACCATGAAGAACACCCACAGCTCAGCTCCCCTGCATCTTCTTGCCATCAACATCCACCCCAACCACCACTCGTATCTGACTGTGCTGGATGACGAGGGCCTGTGGCAGCAGCAGCTGTACGCAGGTGTGGGCAATGCTGGCGGAGTTTGTGATGAGCCTGGGGTAAGCTGCGTGACCATGAAACCAGGTACGCCTGGCGGCTTCCTATACCATGCTTCACTGACCTTTATAAGATTCTGCCAAAGGAGCATGGGGCCATGCTGCAGGGCAGCAATACATTGCAACAGTACTCCTGAAAATTCCACGAGCATCTGGAACCTCAAGCAAGGACACTCTCAAGCTGACTGGCATCTTTCAGTCCGTCTTGTCAATCGTGTACTGGTGGCAGCCTCCTCGAGAATCCTCACCTGCAAAGATGCGCATCTCCATGCCCCGCCCTTCCACTCCGCCACCCCCTCTTCCACCTCCACTCCCTTATCAGGGACAGTTTTCACCATTGGCTCCATCTCCTCAGTTTCCACTGTTCACAGGGCCCGGCCCAGTGCTGCCCATCGAAGCCCACGTGGCGGGCGCACGGGTTTCGCAGCCACCAGCAGTCCACTCACAGTATTCACCTAGGCCCCCATCGGTTCCCACTCCAGCCTCAACGCCACCCTCGCCTGGGCCTCCAGCTGCTGGGTCCAGCGCACCCGCATCAGCGGCGCCTGCGGGGCCCGCATCTGCGGTGCCAGAGCCTCCGCCGCTTCGGTTCAGTGTCCAGGCAACTGCCTCTGGTGACAGTGCTGCCCGCAGCGCCACTCTGGCAGCATGGAGACCAGATGAAAGCACAGTTGTAGATGTTGTGGGTGCCAAGATCAACCTTGCGATCACACGGGCCGCTGGCAACGTGCAAGAAGCTCTGCGGCAAGCTGCGGATGCGCCCCCGTTCATTCCGTTGTCCTACCGTGTCGCATTTGGATTGCTTGGACGCAAGTCAGATAGTTCGTGCAGCTCAGGTTCAGGCAGTGGTGATGGAAGCGGTGCCAAAGCAGGCACTGCTCTTCTGCGCAGAACGCCGGGTGGTAAGATCAGGAAGAACAGCATCAGCTCTGAAGTGGGGGTACGAAATAACACTACCAGCAGTGTCATGCCGTTGAGCTCAAGCGCTGATGGGGTAAAGCATCCTAGTGACAGCAGTGGGTACATTCGACTGGATACCCGCCACTACATGTGCCTGTTCGGAAGCAGAGTGGCGGCTGGGATCTGTGTTGTGCGGCCGCTGCTACCACCCAACACAATGCAGTTCCTTGAGCTGGCATCCTCGGGGGCCAACAGCCTGGGGTGGGAGCCTGACATGTGCATAGCAGGCCGCGTGCAACACATGCTGCAGGAGCTCGCCCTCACAAACTCTCTGACTGCGGACCAGGTGCAAGAAAAGCTCCGATTTCTGCGCAGCAGCATCAGTGTGACATCTCAATGCATGCTTGTGAAGCATAGTCAAGGTGCGGAGCTCTGTGTGCATGCTCAGCCGTCCTTTGCATTGTCTTCTGTGCATGCCTGATGCATACTTGCGCAAACACAGAGCTGCTGATGATGCGCATGCAAGTGGTTTTAGACTGGAAATCGTGTTAGCATTGCAAGGCATCATGTTTTCTTGGGATAAGTTTTCTTGACTCATGCTCTAGATGATATGGTCTGTGTACAGTGTGTTGCCATGCAGCACGCCAATGAATGCGTATGCGTATGAGAAGTTCCTTCATGTTCCTGTGCTGGGTCGCACGCTCTGAAGGGGGGGGGCCTCCGAGCTGCAGCTCCCACTCCACCCTCCGGGGCATTCTATCGGCTGACTTCTGCGCTGGGTCTTCATGTGCTGTCCTGCGCTGGGCCACCCACATTTCGATACCATGCCTGTGACTGAAAGTGGGAAGCAATGTCCAGTATCCCTTGCAGCGCTTCCAGTGACCACATATATACAACGCAGGGCCAGAGCGAGAGGTGGTGCACCCAGACGCAGTCAGAGGGCTCCTGCAGAACACTCGCAACACCCTGCGCGCGCTAGGGCATGTGACTGCTGATGACTCATCGGAGCAGATGCAACGCATGCTGGAGGTGGAAGGCATGAGCATGATTCAGGTGCCGCCCCTCCTGTTCTTCCATGCTCTGCATGCCCGTAGGGCCTGGTGCTGCATCCCGTTGATGCTCACAACAAAGACCAGCTTGCTGAGAATCCTGCGTGTTCATGGAGGTGATCGTTCTTACTCCTTCAAGGCTGGTGCAACCTGTGTTGTAGCAGTCCTTCGTGTGTGAGCGCCATGTTGAACTTTGCAATGCGTTTGGTGCAGGATTCGTTCGCAATGGATGTGGTGGCCCAGATGCATGTGGCAGAGTATGACAGCGAGCATGCTCGGCAGTCGCACATCCTCTCTTCACTGCCAGGGTCGGAACCAAGCGCCAAGGTGTTTTCGCTCCTCTTCATTTCCCCCACTAGTCGGTTGAACATGTGCATGCATGCAAGTACTGGTTTCCCTTCCATACTTGAGTGACGTCCTGGAGGCTCAAATCATTCGACTCTCCCACACCTAATCACACACGCACAGCCCTCAGAAGATCACAGTAGCAAGGCGCAGTGGGCGGCTGGCAATGCTGGATGCCACACTACAGGCTGTGCACGGGCCCATGCGTGTGCAGTCGGTGACCCGGATACCGTACCGTGGCCCACAGATCAAGACGCTTGAAGCCTGCACTGGCATGGTGGCCTGCGACAACGCCTCAGGGAAGCGCTACCTGCTTGCCATCCAAGTGCCGGGCATGCTTGAGAACCGCCCTGTGCTCGTGTTTGGTTCACGAGTCCACATCACCTACAAGGTTCGCCTGTCACCGCTACACCCGGCAAGTACTGAAGTTCTGCAGCTGTACTCTTCACAGCCTTGTGGCTGCCATGATCATGCTGCCCTGCTGTTGCCTCCCAGCTGCATGTACTGCTGCTGGTCGAGTCGACCGTGCAGTTGTGTTGTTGCATAGAACAAGCATGCTGTTTCATGCGTGGCGCAATCCGAAGCTTGTGACCCTTCTTGGAGCCTGTAGCTATGCCAGATCCTGTGTCTTCTTGCTTTTTTGGCGGCTTTGGATGCTCCTGCTTGGGTCACGAGTACTGCTGAGCTGCACAGGCCACAGCCACAGTGCCTTGCGCTGCCACATGCCAGTGTGGCTTCAGGTGATTCTAGGCTCACACTCAGCCCAGATCGTTCTGTGCAGGGAAGCATTGCGGAGGATGTCTGCATTGTGCTGGACATGGTGCAGACGTGGTGCATTGTGTCTGCGCCTGGGTGGCTGGTGGAGGCCGCGCAGGGAGCCTTTGCGCAGTCCTGCATCCCAAACCATGCTGGCAAGTCGCTCAACCTGCAGCAGGCTATCTTCAGGTGCGGCACTTCAAATCGAGTCTCACTTGTGGTGCTCAGAGTTGGAAGCCTCTTTGGGGCCTCTTTTCGCTTCTTCCACAAGCTGCTCCTGTTGGCTGCCGAGCCCAGGTAACAGCAAGCGACATTCAGTGTTGGTCCATCAGAAGATGCATCAGCCCAGTACCTGCAACCATACCTGCCTTCGGCCTTTCAGTCTGTATGGGCATATGGTGTGATGGACATGTGCAATGGTGTGGGTACAAAGTGAAAGCTGTGCATCGTTCAGGTTTGGAGTAGACCGCACACCACTGCAGCGCATGCTTGTGGCTTCGATGCTGCATGCTGAACTGCCAGCCGACCGGGGCTGCATACCCCCGGTACCCCAGGCAGCTGCTCCCAGGCCCAACCCCTTCGCTACTGCGCCCGACAGTCTCCCCCATCTCGGACATGCCTCTGGGAGCGCTCCAGCAGAGCGGGACGCGTATGCAGAGTTTCAAACCATCGGGAAGCTTCCTGATGACCTGTTCGATTCCCCGAAGTCTAGCACAAAGGGCCCTGATGTAGGAATGGCGTGGCACGACTGCTGTACAGCTGGTTCTGTCACCCAAGGGGATGTTTATGGTGTAAGAAGATTTGTGGACTCGTTCGAAACGGTACCTCCTTCTGGTGCACATGGGCCGTGCAGCCTGCGTTCCTTGCATTCTAGTCATGTAGCCTGTGCTCCTTGAATATTATGCTTTTGTACCCTAGATGATTACTTGTTAGTGCTATCCTGTGGCAAGTTCCCGGTGGTGTTGTGCTGGATCACCGTGGTGGGCGTCGTGTTGGCATGGTGGTGTGCACAAAGACAACTGAGAGGGGGGCTGGTTGCAGAGGGGCACAGTGGAGTTGAATGACGAGCAGAAGCATGTGGTCGCAGCAGTGTGTGAATGCTCACAAGGCCGAAAGCCGATCGCTCTGTTTGGGCCCCCTGGTACAGGCAAAACGGTCACACTTGTAGAGATGGCACTGCAGGTGTGTTCTCGCTCCCGGGCATGGTTTCCTAGGCTAATCATTCCATTCCTGTTTTGGTTCATTTAAAAGTCCAAGATTTACGTAGCACGCTGCATACCCTTGTCGTACCTGATCCGCTCCACCCCTGAGGCGCCCTTTGGCGTGGCATTGAACTCTTGCAAGCGCACATATCAGATATCCAGTGCGTGAACACAACACAGCTTTCTCTGTGCTTCAACAGCCGAACCAGCATTGCCTTTAGCTGCTTCACACTTTCAGCGCACAGACTTACAGGATCACACCAGCTGTATGTCAGCTGCTGTGAGCCTGCCAGTTGCCAGCTGCACCAGAAGCGACTGCAGCACACATGTGGCGGTGCACCAGTGTGACGCCTTGAATGCTACTGCAGATTCTGGCGAAGCATGGCAATGCAGCAACTGGAAATGCAGAGTGTGGGATGGGGGCCAGAGTGCTGGTGTGCGCACCACAGAATTTCACGTGTGATGTCTTCTGCCGGCGGCTTCTAGAAGCAGGCATTGATTCCAGCAGTATTCTCCGCATGATCGATCCCAGATGGCCTGCCACGCGCGTGGTGTGCCCCGCCCCCCCTCCCTTACTCTCTTGCTTCTTAGATGGGTTCACGCCACTGGAACCATGCAGCAGCAAAAGCTCGATGTAATGTCGGCAGTGTGGCAAACAGTGCAAGAATACACCAACTGTTTCCTCAGCGGAGTAGTTATCAGTATGCTGTGTAGCATACCTCTTCTTTGAATACAGTACATGTAGCTGCACCAGAGCGTCCTGCTGGCTGTGTACCACTTCATGATCCCCAGGTACAGCCTACTGGGGCAGCCCCAGCATTACAAGGCCCCATGTGTGTTCTGAGCTGCTTCCAGCTGGCACACCCCCTGCAGTTACACTCGTTAATCCGGACCTCGCGATAATCCGGTCGAAAATCGCATGCACAAATCACATGCATCATCCCTGCATATTTTCTCTCTTTTGCCTGGTCCCGTGTTAACTTCGACACTCGCTTATCCGGTCGGGCGGGCCAATGTTTCAACAATTTCATATCACGTTTTCGGGTGCCTGCGACAGTTATAATGCACTCCATAGGGCGAATCAGCATATGAGAGCACCGCTCATGATATGGCGATGTTTGAATGGGCTCAGGCACCTGCTTACAATGTGTCACCAGGCACAGAATAAGCCCAGCCACGCCAAGGGTAGACGTGACCCTTGATAGAGGCATGTGAAGCGGTGCTTATTAGTGCACATCAACGGTCTTGGAAATAAATCATCGCTCTTGGGAGTTGTCTTGATTTGTTCACGAGTACTTTTGTAGTACACGTCATCCGGCCTGCCACCGCGCAAACCAGCAGGACCGGATTCGTCTTGTTCTCTCAGTTATCCGGTCTGAATTTAGGGGACATAGGTGACCAAATTAACGAGTGTATACTTCACATTCTTGGTCTTGATGGCATCACACATTCAGCACATTATTTTGCGACACTTTTGGGGGACTGTTTATGTTTCTCCCACCGGTGAGAACCTGACTCGCTGTAGACGATCATTCCTGCATCCGGCCGGATCCTGGGGGTTCCTATTTATATTCATAAGAGAATCAGCAACACCGTGAACATGCTGGGCAGGCGGCAGCATGTGACAGCCTGCACAGAATGACTCGGCCTGCTCGTGCAGAGCTATGACCTGATGCCATGCACGCTCAGGGACGCTGACTGGGCCGCGTTCCGCCTCCCCGCACTCGAAGAGCTGCTGCAGTACCGCGTGGTGGTGTGCACATGCCTTGCAGCCGCCTTCATGCTGCTGAGGTATGACGCCGCTGCTGGCCAGACCCCCGTGCACTTCAGCCACGTGTTGATCGATGAGGCGGGCCAGAGCCCGTACCCCGAGGCCCTCATTCCGTTGCTGCTGCTTCCTGCTCATGGCGGGTCATGCCTCGCAGGTGTGCTGCTCCCAGTGTTGCCCCTTGCCCCGTTCGCTGTGATTTCCGTTATGTTCTTTGCGTGTTGGATGATATGAACTACATATGTAGATCTACAGCGCTGCTGGCACCCTTGCGCTCGTCAAACTTTGCAAAGTGATTAAAGGATCACAATCATCCAGGTTTCCCAGAAAGAATGGCCGAAAAGTGCAGCACGTTGCTTGCACACTGGCGCCCTGTTCCCTGAGGCTAGAATACATGGGCCGCTCACAGATAACCACATAACAAATTTGCCAGCAGTTGCTTGTACATGTGACAAGATAGCTGTGGGACCAAGAATGTGCCATCACTGTTCATGCCCAGCTCTGCTGTTCTCGTAGATAGATTCAGACGTTTATTGGGGATATGCATCTGCAGATTGTTACGCATGTGCTGTCTAGCTATGTGGGACATTGCCGGCTTACACGCCACATGTGCAGACATGTTTACTCCTTGCCGTGTGCAGGCGACCCTCAGCAGCTTGGGCCTCTGCTACGATCCCCGCTAGCGGCCAAAGCAGGGCTGGGACACAGCTTGCTCGAGCGGCTCATCTCTCACTACCGCGCCATCCCACAGGGCACCCCCGCGCGCGATGTCTTGTGCACCGTGCTCGTGCGCAACTACAGAAGCCATCAGCGGCTGCTGTGGCTCCCGTCACACCTCTTCTACGGCGATGCTCTGGTGGCGTGCGCAGAAGCTTCCCAGGTGCAGCTGCCGCACTGGTCGCAGCTCCCCGACTCCGATGGTGCGACCCCCCTCTTCCTCAGCGGATTCCCCCTCTCCGCATTCTGTCCCTCTGTTGCCCTGCATGGCAATGGGAACATCCGCATCGTCATCATGGAAGTGCACACTTTCAGCATGCTGCCATATCAGTAATTAAGTGTCATGGGCCGAGGGTTATACAGCTCCATGGTGTACCCCGCGCATGTGTGTGGAGGTGTCCTTGGGTGGCGCACTCCCTGTGCTACATTAGGTTGTGGCCAGCTGGCAGGGTAGTCCCGTGAGAGGGGCGGCCTCCAGGATGGTGCTCGACTGTCCGTGTGAGCAGGCAGGGGGAAGCCCTGCACAAATTGTGTTCAAATCTTTGAGTTATATTCTGTATGGATGCAGGAGACAGCAACGTTGTGATCGCGCCAGTGTACGGCCGCCAGCGCCGCTTCCATGAGTCTGCCGCGCTGTACAACCCTCACGAAGTCGAGGTCGTGCTCGCCCTCCTGAAGTCCCTACTGCTGGAGCAAACCCTACTCGCTGCCAGGCGCTCTGCTGACGCCTCTTCTGGCCGCCCGTTTGTGGCTACAGGTGGTATCAGCAAGGATGCTTCCGGAACCGCGGCCCTGCAGCCAGCTGCACCGGTTCGCACAAGCGAGGTGGGTGTGATATGCATGAGCCGTGCTCAAGCCATCTGCTTGCGCAACCTTTTGCGAGAGCAGGGCTTTGGGGAGGTGAATGTGGGGACAGTTGATGACTTTCAAGGGCAGGAGATGAGAGTCATCTTTGTGAGCTCTGTGCTAAGTCACGGTGTGCCTCGGCACCCTCTCGGTGTCTGCCTTGCTGTGCATGCAACTGCTGGTTTCATATTACGAGCACGTTTCCTCGGTTTCTTCGGTTGATTACAAAGGTGCAGCATTGCATAGTGTACCTTGCAGCTGTTCGTCGAGCTGTTTGGATGCCCTCTGCCTTAGCGCAACGTGTTGGTGTAGTGCCCCGAATCTCGTTTGTTTTGGTCCCAGGGCAGTGCCATGTAGCATCTTCTGTTTTGTGCATGATCTTCTCTAGTTGTCATGCACGTGGGGACCCGAGCTCCTGCAAACACACACACAAGCAGCACAGAAATGAGGGTGCTGCGGTGCAGTGGGAGATGCGGCAGCGGGTGAGCAGGCCGCCAGCGTTGGCTTCTTCAACAATCCGAAGAGGTTCAACGTCGCCATCACACGCGCAATGGCGCTGCTGGTGGTGGTGGGCCATCCTGACATGCTGCGCGGCGACCGCCACTGGGGCCACCTGGTGCGCCGCCCCCTTCTCTTGGTGCTGACAAGGCAGTGTAGCAAGCATCTGCATGCCTCAAGGGGCAGCCTCCTGTCGGGGCAGAATCTCAGAGGGCGCTTCACACGCAAATTCCTGCATGCACATGAAATTTTGCCAGCCTCTGCACGAGCTATGCGTACATATCAGAAAGGCAAAGTAGGCAAGCGACCGAGCAGCCAGATGCACCTCGCACCAAAACCCACCACTCCAGTCGAATGACAAAACAGCACCACAGTCTTGGCTCGAGCGGTTGTTCCCTTGTCTGAAGTGGCACCGGCTGTCATGCCTCCATGCACTTGCCCAGCCGCACTGATGCATCCCCAGTGATGCACCTCCCCAACAACCGAACAGTACTTCATGCATTTACGCGCACCACAACACCATAGCATAGTTTCCAGGTCAGGAGTCACTCACCTGCTGCATTGGATCTGTGCTCGAGTGAGTTGCCTTGCCAGTGCTGCCCCCCCGCCGTGCATACTTGCATTCATGTTGCCATCAACCGACGCCTCGCCGGTTCGCTGTGCATGCAGTGGAGGTACTGCGTGGCCAGGGGAGCTGTGATAGGCAGTGATGCCGTGCAGCAGTCTGCTCTGGATGAGGCAGCCGCCCTCACTCTGGGCACCGTTGCGCACAGCACAGACGCTCCATCCCTGCTGGAGTCCTTTTCCAGCGAGTACCAGGCTCGCGTGGCACTGTAGTGGGCATGAGTGCCAATATGCAAGGCTGTGCAGTACTCAAGTGCAGCGCTGTGCATGCCCACGGGGCACCTGCTTGATGGAGGCTTTTGAGAAGAGCCCCAGATCTGCATGCGCTGTGCAGGCTAGTGCATCTCCGCCCCTCCCCCCCCCAGACCTGCGTGCACTGCGCAGTGAAATGCAGAGCGTGCGCACGCGCTTGATTGTAACGCAAGATATTGTATGGATGTATACGAGTGTTTAGAATATGGAATGTTTGTGGTGTGGTGTGCGGGTGAGGGAGGGGGCTTGGTTGCAAGGGCGGCCGTGATGCTGCCTGTTCCACACCCCCCCTCACGCCCTCGCGGCATGCATATGCATGTGGTGTGCCAGGCGAAGGCGTGCTCAGACTGGCACTTTGATGACAAGTCAAATGGTCTAGCTGGAGCTCACAGATTGCTCTGATTTTGTTGGATATCGGCTTCCTTCATTGAGTACCATGTGCTGTTCGTTTGCTTTCTTGGAGGCACCCATTTTTGGTTGGTGCCTGTATAACGCATGGTGCGGAGAGAGGATGCATGCTGCGTTGTACGCGTGCCGTTCAATGTTATGCATGCAGCGATTGCGGGCTGTGCACGATTGAGATGTTTCGTGTATTTCGTCTGGATGTTTGGGTTCCTGCCCACCTGGCACCTGGCTATGCGGTGTGTGACTAATTGCTCTCGCCTCTTCCCTTCCAGGCGCTTACATTTGAGTACTGAAAGACCCCTGTATAGTAGGCATATTGAAGGGCGCATGGAGAATGGTGCTACGGCATATGTTTCATTGTAAGCGTATCTTGCTAACCAGGTGTGAAGCAGCCCAGGGTGGTGGGTACACATCAACCACACAGCCCTCCGCCACTTTTCATACGCGTGCCCTCCTTGTTGCAAAGGATCATCAATCTGAATGAGGGCCGTGAAGGCAAGAAAAACAGCAATACGTCAGAATGCGTTGTGCACTGTGTGACCCACTAGGGGCGGCACGTGAATGGTGCGGAAGTTCTGAACATTGTGCTACAGTGTTGAGAGTTTTCGACTTGTTTCAATGTGACAGATGTTTTGGCAGACACTTGAGAATTGTCTCTTCGTCAAAATGCTTAGACGTGCAATATGGCTTTTTTTGTGCAGTTTCTCACAAGTACAGCGGAACGTGACTTTGATGATCCATTGCAACAAGGACGGTAATTTTCGCAGTAAAACAGCTAGACAAGTTACTAATATCTTACCTGGCTCACCTTTTTCATCGGTGTCTCGTCAAGCCAAGCCCCCAAAGCCGCTGCTCAGCCCACTGTGGCTCTTGTTGCATCAGCATCACCCCTCCCTGCTCGTTACGCCATGACGTTGCCTGCGCTATTCCCTTCGATCCTGGCTTGCGCCTCCATGTCGTGGTGTGTGCAGTGCCTTTGTCAGCTGCGTATCTGCACTCGTGGCTGTTCACCGATGCCCCTGGGCCAATGCCGGCAAGCCCCTTCTGCGACGCTTGCGGGTTCCAACTGCTCGTGTCACAGCCACCTGTGGCTACTAGCAGTCCCCATCCACCCCTCCAGATTGCAGCTCCCCCCGGGACACTCCAGCCTCCTCCCCTCTCCTCTAATCACCGCTTCGCTCCCTAGCACAGCCTCTCTCTCTTGCCCCGTGAGGTTCTCTCCTGAGGGCGCGACACCCCCTGTCCCACCTCTCACCTCACCTCGGTATCAGTGCCCTCATCCCCCTTGCCCGTCCCCCCATCTTGTGTCCTCCTCCGGCACCTCAAACCCATACCCCTCAAGCCCCCCCATTCCCTCCTGGCTCCGTGTTGCTGCCCCCCTTCCCCTCCCGGTCCGCTGCCGCTAGGGTATCTTGCTGCAGCAGGCCCCCGCCGCGGTCTCTCCTGAATGGGCCGCCCTTGCTGGTGCCTCGCCGGCTAGATGCCCCGCGGTGATGGCCCATCTGTTCTGTACTATCATGTTTTCTCGATGTGGAACTGACGTTTGCTGCCTTTGTTTAGGTGCTTGGCGTTGTCTCTGTGGCAGTGGCTGCCTGTTGTTCTGGTTGCTTCTGGCTGGGTCTGCCTTGTGTCGTGGTGAGGGCTGCTGCTGTGTGCTCATGGCGTGTCACAGACGCTCCTCGGCCTGTGCACGGTGTGTTCTCATGTTCACTCAATAGGAGGCCTGGACCCTTGCACAACATCACGCTGAGGTTCCAGAGAGAGACATCAGGCCAAGCCCTGTTAGACAAGCAGCCATCTTCTGCGGGTGGCTGCCCAATACGGTTCAGGCGAAGCTGCACACTGGCGGAAATGAGGATGCACAGTGCCAGAGTCCGGCGGCCGCTCCCTGCCGTGTGCTGTTGGCAAGCCTGCCAGCGGGCGCCGTGCGAGCACACCCGGCGGGGCGTCGGTGGCCTGTATCTTGTATTGCGCTATGGTGGCGCTGCTGATCTGTGCTGCTTGCGTGTAGGTATAGGGCGCTTTCGCTGGATGCCTTTTGTGGTGGGTGCTCTGGAAGGGTCTACCTTGAGTTGCGTCATGGTTCTTGCTTTGTGTTTAGTGGTTATCTTCCTGGAGATGCTCCTAGACCTATGTGCTTTGTGTGCTACCGTGCCGCACTAATATCGATGTAACTTCCAAAGTGCCAGAGAGCACAAATCTGGGCAGCGCGTTCATCCACGACAGTTATACCTCCTCCCACAAGAGTCCGCCCTGCTGAGGCCAAAACCCTTCCTGGCTATAGCCATATGTCATGGTTCCAGCACAGTACATGTCATTGGCACCGATTAGGTAACTGATTTGGTAAGGATGCTGTAGTTGTTCATAATGCTGTGGTACAACGTTAGATTTGAGTGCCATGCATCATGAGGGCTTGTTACACCTGGTGCCAGATGTACGGCACGCCATCCTCCCTCCACCCAACACGGTCATCACACAAGGCTGCTACAGCTTTAGGGTACAGCTCGTGCTCTTGTTGGAGCACGCGTGCGGCTAGGGTGTCAGGCGTGTCGGTCGGGTAGCAGGGGACGGCACACTGGGCAAGAATGGGTCCCGTGTCGTACTCCTCGTCTACAAAATGTACTGTCGGCCCTGAGTACCTGCACAGCATTCACCACCTGTGCTCCGTGGTCCTGTGTACGCCTGTGAAGTACGGCCTGCTAGCACCGCGCACTGCCTGCTGTGGGCCCTGTATTACGTTCACATGTATCACATTGAATGCATGAATCACATGTTTCACATCGAATGGATGAAGCACATGTATCACATCGAATGGACGAAGCACATGCATCACATCGAATGGATGAAGGATAACACAGGGAGACAGACACCCAGGCACTGTCCCAAGAACAAGCTGTAGAATGTACACGCATACACATGCATGCCTGCAGGCCGATGGATAGGTTCGGTCCCTGTAATAGCCTTATGTAACCTGACCTAGCCTCCCTTCATGACACACATACCCCGAGAAAAAGAGCCAGTGGAACTTGCAGGAGAGAATATACCTGCATCCCGAAGCAATGACAGCTCTATGGACCTTGCTGCCAAACATTCCTTTGCCTCCGAAAGCAGGCAGCAAGCTGGGATGAATGTTCAACATGCGTCTAGAGAAAGCAGTGACAGTGGAGGCTGGAACAAGCTTCAAGTAGCCAGCCAGCAGCACAAAATCTATCTTCAGGGTGTCCCGCAGGGCTGCTGTGAGCTCCTCTTCCGATGCTGCCACTGTCACATCATCTTGCAGTGCGACTGAGGAGGCCTTTGTGGGATACACGATCACGCTTGCATTGTTACTTCTTGCAAAAGCTGCCCCGCCACAAGTTGGCACATCTGTCACAACTGCCTGTAATGGAGAAGCACCTGAAGTGGACCAGGATCGCAACAGATGATGAAGATCAAAGTCATGTGTGAGTGTGAGTGCTTCCCCATACAACATTCGTTTGACTATCTTTCAGCAGATCTATCCACAACTGTACTACATTTTGGGGTTATCAGGAGGACGATGAAGTGATCGAAGGAAGACCTCATTGTGATAGCCATATTATCTTACACAGGTGCCATGTGCTTGGCACTGGAACAAGTGATAAGAGCGCCAGGTAGCATCAGTACACCCTCAGAGGGCTATTAGCTAGTGCACATAAACACAGATCTAAGGGTTTGGGGAAAGCAGTGGAAGAAGGACAGCAAGATCGGGAACACTGTTTAGCTTCCGTGGTTAGCAGGTTGGAAATAGACGCATCAACAACATACCACTATTTCCCCGTTAATGTGCCCTGCTGAGCAGGCCTTATGAATCTGCTGCAGATTAGAGCCGCCTCCGGAAACGAACACAGCCAGTTTTTTCAGGGCTTCTGCTCGAACACTGGGCCTCGAGTGGCGCTGTGCACACAGCCTTCTGAGCACATGTAAAGGCGCATTACGAGCTGACGAAGACACTTGCCAGCTACTTGTGGCTTGTTGAATCCCAGCAGACATGGCTGATGATGCTATCTGCACTCAGGATGCGGTATGATGTGGTACAATGGGCATAGGCCACAGAGCAGCCACCATTCACCTGCATGTTTGTGCCTGAGCCGCCGTGCACACCTTCAATCTTTAACTGGATGACAAAGAAGGTATAATTCTCTATCGGGGCATAGCTTAGGCCCAGGGAGGGCTTGCAGCTGAAGAGAATTGTGGTTCCAAGTCCCCTTCTCTCCTGCAGCGTTGTGGCAAGTAGATAACAGTGTAACGCACAACAGAAAAACCTGAACGAGGTTTGAGATTGGCGAGTTATATTCTCTCGGCCTGAAGGGAACAGAAACTACTCCGAGATGACCATGGCAGCCCAACGATGCATCACAAAGCAACAGTCGCATGCGCTGAATAAACCGGAGTGGTCTCTCTTGTGTACATGGTCCAATATTTTTACAATGGAATGAGCACGGAGCACTCGAGACAGAATTTTGTTTGTTAAAACGTCGGTTTAACTTCTAATACTGGAATACTGCCGACGGCTGTCGGCATGCCCATGGCAGTCTCTGTTGGTAAACATAAGGGAGGCTTGCCAGTGTCCGTCTGTATGCAAGGAATGTTTCGTGATATTGCGCTTGATGTACGAGTAGGTTGGAGCAAGCCTGCCGCACGGTGCGCACTGCTAGAGTGCCTAGAGCAGGTATTTTTGTTAAACACGACAGAACGTGTTGCAAAGTCTCTTTGACATTGTTTTCCGCCCAAGTCAATCGGGCGATAGCACCAGCCATTCTTCCAGCAGCCAGCAGCAACAAAGGAGGCGTACAGGTTGAGCACAGTGCGCAGGCATAGCTGCTACTGATTCATCAGCAGAAACATCATTGTACAATTGTTTCCTGGCTGTGTAGTAAGTGATGGGTAAGAGTACTGCTGCGCCGGAAGGGGCGGCACCACCTGAGGGCGATTCGGCCTTCGCCCGGGCGCTTGCATCTAGTGACTACCATGCCAGGGCGAAGGGATTGAAAGCGTTGGAGATATGGCTCCATAAAAAAGACAAGCTGCAGTTGGAAGAAGTTTTGAAAATATGGCGAGGTGTTCTGTTCTGCTTCTGGCATTCAGACAAGGCCCACGTACAGAAGGATCTGGCGGCTCAGCTTGCCAATATCATGCGCACTTTGCCTTTTAAGGTGTGTACTTTGCCTCATGCTCCGTGCCAACAACACATCTGCGGAGCTTCGCACCATCCGAGCATCTACCACCTGACATGCAGGTTGCACTTGTGTATTTCGAAGGCTTTCTGGTAACTCTGGCACGAGAGTGGCCCTCAATTGACAAGCTGCGTCTCGATAAGTTTATGATGCTGGTGAGGGAATTCATCCGCACGGCCTTCACTCTCCTTCAAGAGCACAAATGGTGTGAACAGTTCTCCTGCATCTTCTGACAGTGTTGCAGTGCATCCATCCGAACCACATTTCAGGCAACTCATCAGCGAGGAAGCATGCAGGGATGCGGAGTTGACGGAGCAAATCAGCCACAAGATTGAGACCAGGTCTTTTATAGTTGATGATGCAGCCAAGCCCATTGGCTTTGGGCTGCACTTAGCAGACCTGTACATATCAGAACTTCAGACCTGCTGTCAGAAGGAAGACGCAGAGAAGCTGCCACACGCTGCAGCCCTGTCATTGCTGCAGCCGTTCATCATCACCCTGCAACGCTCCGCTCAACCCACACTCATTGCCCGCATCAAGTGAGCTTCATTCCTCCTCCCCCAGAGCGCTCTGCGACACACTTGACTCTGGTCATATCAGTAATTGAGACTGCATCATGCTGCATCTTGTCGTGCGCCACAAGTCTGGTTTCAGCCATGCTGTGCACACGAGGTGTGGTGCCTTCGGTATTCCGTGCCCATGGTTCCACCATGACGAAGCTTTGTCAACTGTGCAAGCATCAAGGTGGCTGCTTGAAGGCTTTGGGTGTGCCGTTGGGATGTGAGCATGACGTGCAGAGTACGGGTTCTTGAGGAGTTTGCAAGCTTGCTTGAGGATGGCAGTGGCGAGCACCAGCCCTTCTCCCTGGTCGACCGGGAGAGCCTAGGGCAAGCTCTGTTCGCATGTGGAGCGCTTGAGGTGGTCAAGAGGCGCAACCGCCACGCCCTTTATGAGCTTGCAGCGCTGTTTGACCGCAAGAGGAAGAGCAAGAAGCGCAGCATGGGCTCTGCAGAGGCTCTCCAAGTCACCCCAGCAGCAGTACAGGCGGCAGAAGCTTCCCACAAGCCTGTTTCTGCGGGTTCTGCCAGTACACATGTGGCAGCTCCAGCATCAGGAGCAGGTGCTGATGCCCCTGGCAGTGGCACATGCAGTGCTTCTCAGGATGGTTCCAGCAGAGAGCAGCCGAAGAAGAAACAGAAAAAGCAGAATGGCACAGCAAAGCCTCTGAAGAAGAAGCTGCAAGCAGAAAATATTGAAGTACAGGAACAACCAATCGTGCAGTCGCAGCGTGAGATGTCGTCTTCACCAAAGATGGCCTCGGAGGCCAGCACGAAAAAGAATGGGATCAAGGCAGATCGTGCGGTGCCTGGGAAGCAGAAGAATGGCGCATGCAAGCCTGCTGCAGCTGTACAGGTGTCTGCAGAGACTTCTGTGGCAGCCTCTGACTTGTCTCCTGCACCAGCAGCAGCATCTACAGCACGGAAAGAGAAGCGGAAGAGGAAGCGGAAGTCGAAGCAGGGGGCCGAGAATGGAGGTACTAACACATGCAATGGTGGGGCGAGGTTAAACGGACAGCACTCAGGTAGTCAGCGCAACGACAAGACTGGGCTGACGGTTGCAGAGTCCAAAATGCTTGGGAATGCAGTGGATGCAGCTGTGGGTCGATGTCCACAGAAACGAATATCGTTCAATCTTTCCAAGAACCTTGTGCATCAGATCGGGAAGCCGCTGCCACCTCCTGAGATGCGAACACCGCCGTCGGCGAAACCCACTGGTAGTGCACTGAAGAGAGTTTCCAGTGTAGGGGTCAAGAAGTCATCGTCCGTGGTTAGAAAGCTAGTCTTTTAGTTTTGTCCTTTGCGTAGACTCTGTAGAAAACTGGTGTTCCTGCAATGGTGTGCAGCAAGGCAGGTTTGTTGGGGTGTGCGCAGATGAACGGTTATGCACATGCAAGCTTTCGTTCTGTAAGTTTATCAATGCAATCCTGCCTTGTGCGATCCTGCCCAGCAGCCTTGCTAGTTGTTGCAGGCAGATTGTTACGAGTGTCCATTGCCCTTTCGTAGGGGCTTGAGTAACCCCTTGAGAATCCCAGTGTTGTGGATTGTGGAACTGTGTCTGCATGGGACGTGTTCCTGCAGCATTATTCCATGGATTCCAGTTGGCATTCCATCCTTGCATGCACTGATCTCACCCATGCATATCTTCCATCATTGGCCAAGTTTGCGCAGTAGGGGTGCCCTGGGCATGCAGCCGGGTTTTCCTTGCCAAGCCATCCACTTCCTGTGACACCGACTTTCCAGCAGATGCTCATCCTGGTGCAGGCCCCCTTGGTTTTAGACAATCCCCCAGCAGGACCACTTGGAAGACTTGGTCCTGTGACTCGGTACACGTTGGAGCAGGCTTGACTGTTCACTGTGCGCAGTAACCGGCATTGTACGACCTTCTGGGCGAACGGCCATCCTGTAATAGAGCCACTGGCAACAGACACCTGTTGCAAGCGAGGCTGCCAGAGCAGCAGCATCATTCCAGAACGGCCAGTTTCACATCCTTCAGATTTCACCTTGCTGCTTCTCTTGTTTTGAACGGTCCTTGCCGTGGGACATTGTCATATTCCTTGCAGAAAATAGTGTGACTGCAATATCCGACATTGTGTTCCTTTGTCGCATAGTTGGGTTCATTCAACACCTGTTCTGAGGCCGAAGCCCTTCTTGGGCATGGCGTGGTTCCCGATTAGCTTTTTTTCTTTCTTTCTGTGCGGGTCCTTCCCAGCATGTGTTGACAGATGGCTCGTGTCCAAAAGTTCCCTGTATTCGTTCCTACTGCCCTGCCCCAACAGTGGGTGACATGTCATGACACGGACCAAAAACTGATGTGTGAGGCCAAACGAAACGGGCACCTTGAAAACACCTGGTCATCCTCAGTCTCACCTGCAACAGCACAGACAATCCCAATAACATGACAGGGCAGCAATAGATCTTTACCAGCGTCACTAAGTGACGGAGGCGAACGATGTGGTAGTGATGGCCGCAGAGTAAGTAGTGATCGCCTAGTAGCGTTGCGGTATAAAAGTAGGCATCGTGGTATCAGAGTACAAAAACAACTCTATTAGTTGTCATGAGCTCCATTCCAGGCGATCTGGTTCAGCACCTGCCACTAGATGGACCTTTCCGTGATGTGTCGGGGAAGCCAATTCGTCCTTGCATCCAGCCGTCTTTCGATGACCATGAAGGAGCATCTGACACAAGCGCTCAAGGTTTCAAGCTGTACAGTCGTAGTGATCGCATTGAGATAGGCTGTCCACACGAGTTGACGCTGTGATGTACTGCACGCTGCCACTCAGTCTATACAACTGTTTCTCGTGCCGGGTCAGAATTAAATTCGACAACACGTGTTCACTTGATTCACAGTATCTAGTTCGTAATAACTGCAACGGCGACAGCGCACACGTTGATGACCACCGCGCATCACGTGCAGGCGCCCAAGCCCCCGAAGGGTCTCAAGTTAGTGTTGATCGAGACTCCCATCCCAGCGACGCGCTGTGGGCACCCACAACAGAGGATGGCAAGTCCGTGTTGGACGCTGCGGGGCAGGAGGCCATGCATATATGCAGCAACACACCTCCTGACTGTGCTCGCCTCCTCCAGTCCCTCCTCGTCAGTGGTGCAGCGCACCCATGGCAGACCAAGGGAGATGGTGACACAGCTCTGCATCTAGCTGTCTTCTCAGGGAACGAGCAGGTGAGAATGTGCTGCTGTAAGCCACCATGCATGCAGACCCTCGCTGATCAATGCAACAATCACCGCCTTAATGCAGCTCGTCAGAATCTTGCTGCGTGCCGGAGCGTCCTGCAACGCCTCCAACCTCAATGGGCAAACACCACTGCATCTGGCGGTCCTAGCACAGTCGTGTTCAACTCTGTCGCAAATGATCGAGAGTGGCTGCAAGGCAGGCAAGCCACAGCCTCTGCAAGTGAACATTCTTGCCCAGGATGCCATGGGGTGCTCTCCTCTGCACATTGCGGCGTATGTGGGCCATGCAGAAAGTTGCCGACTGCTCCTCCGACATGGGGCAGACCCCCTGCAACGCGACCACGGTGGTGTGCCCCTCACAGCGTCTGAGCCTGCCACTGTGCAGCGCAGTTTGCTCACCTGCATTCCTCACCCCCTGTTATGTGAGATGTTTGGAAATCGTAGGCGCCACTGGAGGCGGCCATGCTGTCGCTGTGTGCATGCCGAAACGCAGCATCCGCGATTGTCCAGGCAGGGTTGCACTGCATCACTGCACAACAATGGAGGTGGCGTCAGTACTTGTGGAGCACAATTTTGAAGCAGTCAAGGTTGCGGATCTGCATGGGCTGCTACCCAGCCACTACGCCACCATGCGCAACATCCTGCCCATGCTCAACGTCCTTGCGCACCACCCTGGAGCAGCTGCAGGGGATGCCCAGGGCATGCAGCCACTGCACTATGCAGTTCTTCATGTGCGAAATTACGTCTGAGTATGTTACATCATGTGGCTACAGCGACAGAATCAACAGAATAGTGCCATTTTTTCCAACAACTTCTGCTTCATGCTACACAGCTGCGACGCTGCTGGCAAGAGCAGGCTGCAGGCTGTGGCAACACAGACAGATTGGAACCTGGCTCTAAGTTGGATGCTCTCAGAAACTGTTGGACTGTGCTCAAGTTGTCGAACTTCAGGACGTTGCAAGATGGTCATAATGATGCAGGATTGTAGTACTGGGGTGGTGGACCGCATGTGTACCGCATGCGACGTCAACGCCGCAGACTGCATGAATCTCACAGCACTTGACTACTGTGTGTATAAAGGCGACAGCCAACGCGCTGATCTGATGGTCAAGAATGGGGCTCGCATGGACCCCGTGCTGCTGCTTCGGACCAAGTATAAGAGGTGCGCACACCGAACCACCCTGAACGCTCCTGAAGTGCTCCTGAGTTCTTGTCATGCTTTCAAGCATCCAGCAGACACCGTAGAGTGTTGATCTCTTCGAACGAAGGTCTTGATGCTTCATGGTGTTGTCAGCACGCGACTGCACCCATATGAGGTCTCATGTTTGAGCTCTAAAATACAGGCTGACGGCGGAGTCAGGCAGCTCCAACGCTCCAACGCAGGAGACAAGGAAACGAGCCCGTGATGAGCAAGATGTCACTTCTACATGTGTGGAGCTGTATGTACAGCACGAGCAGATTGCAACAGGCTTCGGAAGCGGTTCTGAAAGCCAATCGATGAGGGAGAGAGATCAGGAACCTGGTGTGAGACCACTGTGGGCACAGGCAACTTACTCTGGCATCATGAAGCTTCATTTATCTCTGTGCTTCGTCCCAGTTTTTTGCTGCAGCACTGCTCCCTCTTGGTGTCCCTGTGGAGACTTGGATGCAAGGCTCTCAGCGTCGTGCAAGATGCCTGATGTCTCCGACACTCATTGTAGAAAGGCTAGAAAAACATACGTTGGGCATGGTGACTTGAAGGAGAGATCGCACAGTTCTCCACCCACACATATGACCATGTTCAGACCGCCACAACGGTTGCCGCAGTGCCCCCATTCGATCTAACAGCAACCAACATCAGAAAACAGAGCGGTTGCTTCAAAATGAGCATGCATTCACGTGTATCCGCGAGTCCGGCTGTTCAAATCAAACGGACGTTTCGTGTTCGCAGTGGTCACTAGCGACTTGCAGCGTTGTACACACACGCTCGAATGGATCAGCTCTCATCATAAGAAGGTGGAACTGTCTCCGACTACTGCTCTGGTGCAGCCTCAGTGTCGTCAGGTTCTCTCATCTTGCAGCGCACTGCCCACTCAAGACCAATCGACTGGCCTGCAGCCTGCGGCATGCTCTCAGGACTGGCGCAGACTAGAAGTCGTAGCAAGCGAAGGCATGCAAGATGATTGTCTCACCTCAACTCTGGCGAGCGTGAAGCTGCACTCCTTGTCTCAAAGTCGGTCTGCTTCTGTGTGCAGACCGGCGTAGTAACCACGTGCATCAGATGGGTTGGATTGCGCATCTATGGGATTTCCCGTCATAGTACTGTGTAACACATGTATCTACTGTGGGTTGCAAAGTCGGCTGTTCTGAAACATAGGCGCACTTGTTTCGTGCGCCCAAGCGCGCATTCTACAATGCATGGGGGGAGGCGGTGGTAATGATACGCGCTGGTGTTGGTGTCATGGAAGGTGCAACAACTCACAAATATCTCATATGACATCCCCAACTCACACGTGACGCCCTATCCGGAGCTCATCATGCGTACTCAACTGCTTTAGAGGACACTTATCACACGAGGTATTGTGGATATGGAGTTTGCGCTTGTCGTCGCCGGGCTGAATGACAGACATTGGTGGGGTGTGTCCGAGTGCAGTGCTGGTCAGTCGACGTGGTGGCGGTGGAGATTCTCAGATTCGTGACGGCGTGAATGGACGCCAGACAGCCACACATCATGGCTGCTGATGCACATGGGCCGCACGATACTCAATATTCATCGCAATATTGCGATGCATTGTCGCATCAGATAACGTCCGATAATTGAGTGAGTGGGAAATTGTAGGCCCTACCACTCCAATGCATGGCATGGTTGCACCACAACCAGCCCAAGAAAAAAAAGCTTCAGTGATTGCGCCAGCTGCCTCGAAACGTATAAAACTCAGCTGTGTTCGCTTTCAGCACCAGTAGCAAGTTGTGCTTTCACGTTTGAGTGTCGAGCGTAGCAGACCAGGTTGCCCCAGTTCAACCATACCTGTCTCGAACACTTTCGTTTATCACATCAGTTCAATCACCGCTCGCCAGAGCAACCATGGCAAAGGATCACTCTCGTTCTTTGTCGGCCCCTGAGGCATGGAAGCCTTCATTCTGGGGCATGCTGTCCTTCGGCTGGGCGGACCGTCCTGTTGGCATGGCTCGTCGCCAGGAGCCAATTGCAACTAAGGATCTGTACCTTCCCAAACAGCAGACTGTTGAGGATACCTACAAGGAGTTTGAAAAGGAGTTTGAGAAGCATGTCAAGTCTGGCAAGAAGCGACCACTTCTGAGGACGCTATTCAGCCTGTACGGCAAGCGATTCTTCATTGGAGGCATGTTCAAGATCGTCTGGAGTATGTTCGTCATTATTGGCGCGTTCTACTTCGTCCGATCGTGCGTTCTCGATCAGACATCCTGCTGTTTGAGAATCTATTAGGTCTCCCGCTGCGTCATCACTGATGTGACCGTGCAGCTAGTGTTTCAGCTGCCCCTTGTTTCTACCACAGAGCAACATATCATGTGCGTTGTATTATGCCCTGTCTGCGTTCATCACGGTTTTCTGCTGTTGTACGGATGGTAGGGCTTGACGGTGCTGACCATGACGGTCCACGCCGCTCCTCACTATTGTATCCGATTTTGCCTTGCACTCCCACTGAAACCAGCTTCCACTATGCAGTCTTCTGCTCTATGTGGATGAGAAGGAAATTGGAAACCTTTACGACCCAGACTGGACTGGTTGGGTCCTGTCTGCTGGATTCTTCGGGGCGTCGGTCATCTGGAGTGCGTCCTCATGATTTCGCTTACACTCGTCGTTGACCTTTTTCGACAAAAGCGAATACTCAGCCTTTATCTTTATACTGCTTCGTTCTATGCCAGCACGTGACGTGTTGTTTGTTAGCAGATAGAACTGATTGTTTGAGTCTCATATGCCTGACTGTCGGCTCAATATCATGTGACTTGGGCACCGCCACAGCAGAACAGGCGTCGGCGCGACGGCCAGGGCGCCAGTTCACCACCGATTTTTTTTGTTCCCTCTGTTCATCTATCCGTGTTGTTGCTCGTTGGTGTTGATGTGATTGTTGGTGTTGGTGTTGGTTCGCACGTGCTCGTGAACTTCTCCAACACTGCAGGTTTGCTGACAGGTCCGCCACCTTGCAGGTCTGTGCCTGCAACGAATGGGCTACATTGCAGTCTCACAAGGCGTGAAAGTCCGTGCATCTCTGCTGACAGCCATCACCCGCAAGGTGTGTATTTTGTTCCATCGCGTTCGCCCATGCAATGCCCGTTGCACAACTGTCGTTACCTCCTGGCCACAATGTGAAGGGCTCGTTTGTCATGTTTGTAAGCGATATGAACAGCAATAGGAGTCGCATGTTCCCATGATTGTCTTCTGCTTGCTTGTGTCTTCGCTACACAGAGCAATATTCTGCTCGCGATTCAGCTGCTCACGGGTGATCACGGTCGTGTTTGTGCATGCAGGCTATATTCATGGGAGAGGTCACGTCTGAGCAGACTGGGGACATCGTCAACTTCGTTTCATCTGACATTCGCAAGATCTACGATGGGATGCAGGTGTGACCCCGACTTGCTTCGCTTAGATACTGGATGCAACGTAGTCGCACTGCTCGCTTGCACTTCTGTCAGAGGAAGCACTTCTGTCAGAGGAAGCACTTCTGTCAGAGGATCATGTTGCTCAGGTTTGATGCAAGTGTGATGTTGTTTTGAGTTACGTCGTGTGCTTGTTACCGCAACTGTGAGACGTACATCCAACTGTCTTCCGTTTCCATCTGTACTGAACAGTTGCACGAAACCTGATCCCATTGCACTCCATGCAGTCAGCACATAGACACAACACACAGCTCACTGTACATGAGATGTTGACAGCGCGTTGTTGGTGCAGGAGTTCCATTTCCTGTGGGCTGCTCCTTGGGAGGCTCTGACCATTCTGGTGCTCGTGTCCACTGATGTTGGCAAGTGGATGCTTCCCGCCTTCGCTCTTGTTTTCTTCATCATCTTCATCCAGTACTTCTTCGGCTGGCGCATTGCTGTGAACAAGTACAAGAGTGCAGAGCACATCGCCCAGCGGTATGTGCCATTCCCCCTCCTGCGGTTGCGATTTGCATGCACATGTCTTGAGCTCTCCTCATGCGAAAACATGCCAATTACGTTCTGTGTCAATTTGGGGAAATATTTCTGTTCATCTGTGTCGCAGCCTTCGTTGCGTATACTTGTCGTCCTGGCACTGACTTGCGTGCCATGTGCAGTGGCCAGATCACCCAGGAGATTCTGCCTTCAATGAAGCTCATCAAGTATTACGGCTGGGAGGCATTCTTCGAGCGCAAGATCATGGGCATTCGCAAGAAAGAGAACACCCTTGCTGCATACAACAATGTGCTGAAGACCATCAACATCTGTGCCGTCTTCTCCATCCCCCCCACCTGCGCCTTCGCCATCTTTGCCAGCTACGAGTTCAACCAGGAGCGCGTGTCCTCCACCTTGGCGTTCACCACCCTCACCCTCTTCAACATCATGCGCTTCCCCCTCGTGGTGCTGCCAAAGGCTCTGCGCGCCGCCTCAGGTGCTTGCCCCATCATCTGCTCAGCTGCAAGATGTCCCTCGTACTTTTCAATCTAGACGCCCCAATGTGGTTGCTGTTGTTGCGCATGCACACGAGCTCTGGCTGCTCCTGCTACCAAAACTGAGCATGCATCTAGCAATGAAATAACACAGTAGAAAAAGTGCTGATCCCGAAAAGAGTGCTTTGCAGAGGCATCCACATCTATTGCCCGCGTCGAGAAATTCCTCCTCGAGGCCAGCTGCCTGGACGAGAAGGCGCATGACAAGACCTCCCGCGGTGTCGACATCAAGAACGCTATCTTCCAGTTCGATGGCCACGGCGGCGAAGCCTTCAAGCTCAATGTGCCTGAATTCCACGTCGCCCCCGGTGAAGTTGTGGCTGTTGTTGGCCGCGTCGGTGCGGGCAAGACTGCTCTGCTGCAAGCTCTGATGGGCCACATGCCCTGCCGCTCCGGACAGTTCCATGTTGGTGGCCAGATCGCTTACGTCCCCCAGACCGCCTGGATCCAGAACCTCAGCATCCGCGAGAACATTCTGTTCGGCAAGTACGACGCTTCCTCTCCACGATTGTAGTGTTCTGCGTGGGGATGTGAGTTAGGAAATAGGGTGCTGCTTGATGCAGTGGTCCTGGTTGGATGCACGTTTATTTCGTTTTCAGGCAGTTTTTTCACTTGCTGTGATTGCATGCCTGCCACTGTGTCTTCATCATCACACATTTTCGACAGTTATACTATCCTTGGCAGTATATCGCTGGAACTGTTTTGGGTGACGAATGCTGAGGTAGTGGCGAGTGTGCAGGCCATACAACGAGGGCAAATACCGCGATGTCGTGCATGCGTGTGCTCTCGAGCCCGATTTCCAGATGCTTCCCCAGGGCGACTCTTCCATGGGTGGTCTGCGTGGTATGAACCTGTCTGGTGGCCAGAGGCAGCGTGTCAACGTCGCCCGTGCTGCATACTTCGGCGCTGACACCATCCTCCTGGACAATGCGCTCTCGTGCGCCCCTCCTGCTGCCGCCTGCCATGCTGGCCTGCAATCAGTTTCGTTGCACGTAGCTTTCGTTTTGTTCACCATGCTTCTGTGTTGTATGTAAGATGTAGAGTAGGACACGTTTCCGTGCTGTGGATGTTCTGCTGGCTTCCGGAATGCAGTAAGGCAGGCATGGAACTTTGCCTAGGACCGCTGCGACCGCTGACATGGTGTGCAGGGCTGTAGACCACCACACTGCTGAGCACATGTTCGTCAACTGCATCAAGGGAACCTTCGCCAAGTGTGCCACCATCCTCATCACCCATCAGCTCACCTTTGTGCGCCGCTGCGACAAGGTGGCCATCCTCGATGAAGGCGAATTCAAGGTGAGCCGTCCCCACCAGCTCGTGAACCCTGCCTGTTTTCCCGGTTGGTTAGTTTTGACCCCTTTGCATGCTTATCGCCGCACGATGTTTTTGTCGACTTGGGTTGGCGCACAAATCATGCGTTTGTTTGGTTCTGGTTTTTTTTACTTGGGTTGGCGCACAAATCATGCGTTTGTTTGGTTCTGGTTCTGCATCTCCATCTCTTGCCTGCACTCTTAACTGCCGCTCCATGTGCAGTACTTCGGCCCCTTCACCGCTGAGGCACAGTCCATCCTCGCCCAGTACCTGCCAGTGCCCGATGAGGACACCGGCGCTGCGCTCGTCAAAAAGTCCAAGTCTGTGGCAGCCCCCAAGTCTGTTGTGACCAAGAAGGAGCCCAAACCCGTGACTGCTCTGCCCATGACCAAGGCCCTGTACCGCTTCTTGAACGCTGGCCCTGCATGGAAGGTTGTCCTTGGCTGCTGCTTCGGTCTCCTCTCCCAGGCTTCCCGCCAGATGAGTGACTTCTGGATCCGCGCCTGGTGCGCCACCCCTCTGTGCCCACGCGCTCGTTGTCTGCACTTGATACCAAACTAGTGCCCTCGTATTGCATGACTGGTACCAGTTGCTTTGAGCTGGTCTATTTCTCTGTTCTTCCGGTTTGTTAGAACTGCATGCAAATTTCATGATGCACCAGTGCATTGAGGGGTAGGTAGTAACACGAACTGCATGTCGCTCCTCGCATGTCCGAAAGTGACAATTCCGAAAGTGACAATTCTTGAACATGTCAGTGCGAATGCAGGGCCAGCGATGGTTATGACCTGTACGACAATGAAACTGACCACGGGCTAGATGTCAAGGGCTCCCAGGTGTATGTGTGGGTGTACGGCGCTCTCACCTTTGCGTTCTTTACCATTCAAGTGATCCGCACTGGCCTGATGTTTTACGGCTGCACTTGCGCTGCCAACAGGCTCTACAAGAAGATGCTCCACCGCGTGCTCAACACTCCTATGGGCTTCTTCCTTGTCAAGCCCGTCGGTGAACTCCTCAACACCTTCTCCTCTGACCAGAACAAGGCTGACGAGGCTCTCCCTGATGCGGCTCATCTTGCATGTACGCCTCTGCTCCCTTCCCTGCTGCCACGGTCAGATATATTCTAGTATGCTTGTCAAGCTAGATTTCTTTCTCTTCCAGCATTTGGAAATTGCATTTTGGGTTTTCTTGGTCGCTGTTGATGGTTGATTCCGAGTCTTTAGGTGGCTGAGTCAGGGACCATTCTGACAGTTTTTGTGACTGTGCAGATGTGTACGTGATCATTCTGCTGTCCACTGCCGTCACCGTGTCCTCCCAGCTGATTGAGTTCCTCGCCTTTGCTGGTGTGCTCATGATTGTGACCTGGATCATGCTCCGCCTGTACCTGCCCACCGCCACTAAGATCAAGGCCCTTGTGTCCGACACCGCCGGCTCCCTGGTTGGCCTCACCGCCGAGTCCCTCGAGGGTCTGGAGGTGATCCAAGCGTACCAGCATGAGGACTACTTCGTGAAGGAGTTCACTCGCCAGACCAACGACCACCACAGGTCCCTCTTCAACGCCGACACCCTCAACCTCTGGATCTCCTTCTACTGCGACTTCTACGGCGCAGTCATGCTTGTGGCCGTCGGAATGTTTGCTGTGTCTGAGCGTGACCGCGGTGCCGCAAACGTCGGGCTCGCCTTCTCCAACACCATCCAGCTGCTGGTGTTCTACACCTGGACTCTGCGCCTGACCACAGAGGCCATCTCTCTGTCCTCTTCTGTGGAGCAGATGACCTGGCTGGCACACCACACCCCCATTGATGGTAAGGACGACATCAACAACGCTGGCAAGAAGCTTGAGAGTGCGCCCTCCCATGCCACCGTGTCGATTCTTGGCTGCATTGTCATGGCTTGCAATCCAAAATAGGTTTTGAGATGTTTTCATAGTAGTGAAGAGAATGTCGCTGCCCCTGCTGCTGCACCAACAGCGTCCACATGTTCCACATCATTGCCACCCCCTCTTCACGTTTGTGCCGCTGTGCAGCCGCGGTGTCCTGGAAGTCGCTCAAGGCCATCATGGTCGACCCTGATGAGCCCGCACCCCACGACCCTGTGCAGTGCTGGCCCACAGACGGCAGCGTCGTCTTTCAGAATGTGAAAATGCGCTACCGCCCCACCGCCCACCTCGCCCTCTCTGGCGTGAACCTCAAGATCGCTCACGGCGAGAAGGTTGGAATTGTCGGCCGCACAGGCTCTGGCAAGTCCACCCTGCTTTTGGCCCTGTACCACATGTTCGATCTTGCGGTGCGCGGCCCCCCCCCACGTCTGTTCTGCCCCTGGCCATACCAGACTCATGTATCCACTTTGCAGCTGCGCTGGTATTACTTTTGTCACACCCAATGCACTGCTGGTTGTCCCTCCTCAGAAGAGACAAAATCAGGCAGCATGTCGGTAACTGTACTGTGCCACATGTACTGTGTGTGTGTGCGTGTGCGTGTGTGTGTGTGTGTGTGTGTGTGTGTGTGTGTGTGTGTGTGTGGATGAAGCAGAGCACTTAATGTCGCTTCATGCATGCAGGAGGGCAAGGTCATCGTCTCAGGAGTGGACATCTCCACCCTGCCCCTCCAGAAGCAGCGCCGCGGCCTCTCCATCATCCCCCAGGAGCCTGTCATGTTCAGCGGCTCCCTCCGTGAGAACCTGGACCCCTTCGGCGACCACACCGATGAGGAACTCTGCGAGCTCATCGACGAGGTCGGCCTTGCGCAGCAGATGTCCTCCATTGGAGGCCTCGAGGGCTTCGTGGCTGGCTCCGGCTCTGAGCGCTGGTCTGTGGGCCAGATGCAGCTGGTGTGCCTGATCCGCGCCGCCCTGAACAAGGTGCCAATCGTCTGCCTTGATGAGGCCACTGCTGCCCTGGACCCCCACACTGAGGCCCACGTGCTTGAGGTCGCAGATCGCCTATTCAAGACGCGCACTGTGCTCACCATCGCGCATCGCCTGGATGCGGTTATCGCCACGGACACTGTGGTGGTCATGGAGCAAGGCAAGGTCGCTGAGACAGGTCCCCCCGCCACTCTGCTTGGCGATCGCAGCTCATGGTTCAGTAAGCTTGTGGACATGTCTGGCCCACAGGAGGCCGCCCACCTGCGCCAGGTCGCTGCGAAGCACTTTGCAGAGACCCACCACCAGCACATGGCCGCTGTGACAGAGTAGATTCAGTCACGCAGAGAAGAGAGAGAGAAAAGTGTTGACCTGGCCACGCATCCCTGGAGTGGGAGGTGGCCAGTTGCCAAATGAGAGGCAGAGATGCAGGCCATACCTGGCACGAGCAGCGACAGAGATGTTGCTCAATGTATGGTCGTGAGTGTAGAGACAGGCGAGGATGTTGGTGGTATCCAGCACAGCTACCAAGCTGCCTGCTTGGTTTAGGCAGTATATCATAACACCCATCCACGGGTTGTGATTGGACGTTCTCCTGGTGTTGTCAGTGAGGAGCTTGCTCTATTATTTCATTTTTTTTTATGTTCCACCTGCGAGGAGGAGCCAGTGCTTGCTAGAAGCAGAATCTTGCTAGCAAGCCGATTTTGTGGGAGGATGTGGTGTGTACCAAGGCCCGTGCTCATCATGCCGGGTGGCCAGTTAGCTGTCGTGGAAGAATGTTGGTGCGGGCATGTTTGCTTCGCCACGTTGACATGTGTTTTGAACGCAGTCGGTCGGGTGAGGGGTACCAATGCCCTTGTATGCGCCTAGTACAAAGATCTTCTGTACATTTTAGGATGAAAAAGAGCGAATACTTGGCCTTTAGGCAAGTGTGTGTTGTAACGGCAGTGTTCCTAATCCTTGTGGCTAGCCAACCTGGTTGTATCGTGTCCCTCGTGCCAGCTTCCTCCGTGGTGCGACTTGAGTGTGTGCCCCAAACTTTGCCTGCACTCGCACCCATGTTGCTGCCACCTGCCACTCTTGTCCCTGTCCTGTCCCGAGGTTGACTATCTCCTTCCTGTCCTTCATTCTGTTTCCCCTTCTGTCACTCTGCTTCATTGTCCCTTCAGCATGGTCAGCAGCAACATCTACCGTAGCCCCCAATACGTGGGCCTGAGTGTGGCGGTGCCCCACCATCGATGTGTTTCATCTAGTTCCCTGGGAACTGTACCAGCACACATCCACCACTCTGCCAGCATCTCCTTCCAGCTTAGCCTTGCACCCTAGCCACAATGGTTCACGAAATTGTCATGCGAGCCTTTGGCTCAGTTTCTTCTGGCTCTGTGTGCGCCTGAATGTGGAGGCACTTTCAGAAACAAGAACAGGACAGAAGGGCGGATATTTATGTTACGGTCACGGAAATTCATTGTGAATCTCCATGACCGCATACTTGCTATATTCTCCTGACGAAGGTCGAAGCTGAATGCATTGGATACCGATCATACCAGATGCAGTACACAAGCCAATGGTATTGTGGTCGCCAGTGTTGTGGTGTTGCAGAACATCACAACACACGATACATGCATCCTATAAATCCAGTACATGCATTTTGACGTGCCTGGGTTGATGCCACACAAAAATTGATATCTAAGCGGGAAGAATGCAATACTTCTACCTCAGCACTTCCAAAGGAGTAGAAGGCAGGAGGACAACAATGAGCTGTGAAGGTGGAAGGGAAAGATGTACACAATCGGCCCCCTCCCCCCAGCACACCGCCCCACACCACCCCCACGGCTCTGCTACCATCCCGCAAGGCTCTGCTTCCCATCCCCTGGGAACCGGTGGCCAAGTGTCCCCACCTCCCATCACACGCCCTCCACTCCGCCTGCACCACCCTCCTCTGCACCCCCGCCCCCCGGAGCCACGCAAGTTCCCCCTCCCTCCCACGCGCCCGCACCACCCCCCCTTGTAGGGCCCCCCAAACCAGATGCCGCAGGCGCCACACCGGCGCACCACGCCCTGGCGCACCACGCCGCACCGGCGTCCCTGAGCGTGTCGACATCAAGTCGCTGTTTCCAGCTCGGCGGGAACTCATTCTCGATGTCTCCTACATCCACGCTGCTGCTCGTAGAGATGGCGCAGCAGCAAAGATACGTTACTCACAAAAGTACTTTCAATACCGCAACGGCCTCTCTCCCACCGAGACCTCCCGCATCAGAATAGTGACCTTGAGCCACGAAGTCTTCGGTAGACTGGGCGAGCCCACCAGCCAACACCTCAACAATGTTGAGTCAACATGCTCGCTGCGCTTGCGGTCTGTACAGGTGCGGTGGACGAGCGCGCCTTTGTTGAGCAGGGGCTGCGCAAGCTACCCACTGCCACCTGCCGCAGCAGCCACGACATTGTTTACATGTCCACAATTGGCGTGCATGCTTGAGTGGCCGGCAAGGCCCTCCTGCCGGTCCCCACAGCTGATGCTGCAGCCACCTACTGATCGACCCCACCCCCTCTCAGCACCGCACCGCCAATTTCGCCCTCCCCCGTCCCCCTCCCGGGCGCCGCCCCCATCTCCTTCATGCGCTTTCCCAGTGATCCCCCCACCCCCCGGCTCTCCAGCGCCGCCGCCCCCCGCACCCTCCGGTGCCCACAGCCCGCGACCCCCCTCCATCCTCCGACGCTCGGCGCCCCTGCTCCAGGCACCATGTTGATGGCCCATTCCTTCGCCCTCAGTCCTCCTGCAGCTGCTCGGGTGTCTTCCTGCTGTGATATCTCCTAGTTGCCCCAGGCGACGCTGGCCTGCGGCGTCGGGACGTCTGTGCTGTGTTGAGCTGTTTTGCAACTGCGCTGCTGACATGTGGTGTTTGTGTGTAGACGCTGTCTCTCTGGCGCTCTAGGCTTTCATTCTGGCTTAGTGTTTTTGATGTTTTCGACCTTGATGCTTGCTATGTCGTTGCTCCATGGATTGTTGCTGGGTGAGTTGTTGTCACAGATGCTCGTACGTCCTTGCACGCTTCGTGCTTGAGTCCTGCGCCACTCTGTCGATGGAACTTTCACTCATCCAGCAGGCATTTACCAAAACCTACGCGCCCACCTAGTGGGTAGACTTGAGCTAGTGGGCAAACATCGGCAGTGGCGCGGTGCACAAGCCTATTGCATGTGTCCATAGATATGTGCGTCACGTATCCTGTTACGTATCCTGCGTTGGGTTGTTGTGTGTTGGTTAGAGCCTGATCATTTTCAGCTCAGTAAGTGATTGCTCTTGCGTGTTGCTCTTCTCTGTTTCAGTACCTTCCCATGCACTGCCTCTACTACGGTCCCATTGATATAATCTCTACTTCAAGATCCCAACTGTGCACATATTGGGTGGTTGTCATATTCTGCTGCTATACTTCTGCAAATTTCATCCTGTGCAGTGTCTGCACCCATCAATGTCTTGCTTAACTGTCCAAGTCTAGCGTGTGCCAGTCCTTCATTCAATGGTGGAAGTCTGCTCCACTACGCCACTGTTCACTATAGAGTCCATTGGCACGTCCCTCTGAATCTGCACATGTCAGGATCATTGCCAATACTCTGCAGCTGTGCTCATAGACGTCTTTCAACGTTGCTGAGCAGCACGAAAATAAAACATGAAAAGGATGCATCAAGACCACTTCCTGGTGCTTGACAAGCATGCCATCCGCAGCCCTCATTATTCCAGCAGCAGCTGCACACACTATCGTCCTGTATCAAACGCTTTGTTGGCTACTCAATGCACTTGTAAGGTGGACGATGCTTGTGATTTCCCAAAGCATACCTGTGCCACGAAAGACATTGAATCATCTGCTGAAGACGCCTTCTTCACCCAGTCATCCACAGTGAACCGCCACAGCCTGTTTGAGGTGATGTGCTCAACTTCAACAAAATTCACGTGCCAGGAAGCCAACATTCCTTCACCTCCATGCCATACGTACAATCTAGCCAGTTCCCCAATGTGCTGGCTGTTTGTCACCAGAAACTTGTCATCAGAAGACTGCTCAAAGTGCTTCTTGGTAGCCTCCAGTGCTGGTTTCCACCTGAAAACCCCTCCATACCTGTTTCTGTACATTTATACACTGATGGTGTCATCCTTGTATGTGTGTGGCCAAGGCTTGAACCCAATCGCACTTATTCCAAGCCGCTGGCTTCACGAGCTGCGTGTTGGTGGGAAGTGGTTTCAAGCACTGCGTTAGGAAGTTTGCTGGCAGCGATGGGTAATCAAGTCAGGCAAAAGTGCATAGAACAGACCTCTTGCCACTGTCATCTTCAAGCACAACGTGCACCTTGGCATCAGTTCCAGCGCCAAACTTACTGCCTGTCACGATCCGAATGCAAAATTGCGCCCCGTCCCGCTCCCCCCCTCCTGCAATCAGCAGATTGCAACATTGGTAGGGGCTGTAGGTTGGATTCTCTATGGAAGAAATCCAACTGGTCAACAGGTCCGCATGGCAAACTAATCACCACGTTCTAACACTTCAAACCCACTGTTGCAGTCCCACGTCTTCGATGCCCCGCACTCAGAAGCAGCCCATCCTTTGAATAACCCACCCATATGGCATTGTGTAGGCACACAGCGTGTCTTCATTAATTTCAAGATTTTCACAAACCTGGAACTACTTCGATGTTCGGAGTTTCTTCTTCTGCCTCAGGGTCACGTTGCCCTTGATGCGGTTGCATGGCTGCACCTGCTAGGCCCAACACTTCCTGCAGTTTAAGGTCCATGTTCTGGTTGCTTTGGTGCCCTTCTAGTGTCCATTCTTTCCGTGTTCCATGTTTCTTGTCCAGCCACGCCTCACATGTGAAAACATAGGTTGAAGCTGGCTCTAAGCAGGCCACTTTCAGTCGATCCAAATGCCAGCCATCCCGCAACATTGATTTTCCTAGCTCAATGACAACCTGCAAAGTGCTCTGAGCATCACACCTCTTGCCAGAAGGGTTGCAATTAAGAAAGAAGTGATGGCAGCAGGCTGCCAATGTTGCTGCAGCCAATTTGGCATTCCAATAGTAGAGCACTGCAGATGTCTTGTTCGTCTGGACCTGGAACTCTCTTTATTTCAACTTGTATCGCTTCGCACCTTGGTGAGTGGCAGTCCACAATCTTGCGCAGTCGGCACCTCAATCATGAAAGTATCCTCCCTGCCCCTTTCGAAGTTGTTGGATGAATTTTCGAGAAGAAGCGGCTTGCCATTGAGCAATTTGCCTTCAGCGCCATACAGGGAGAGCAGGACTGGGGAATCTGTGCCTGCACGTCGCATCACTGCTCAGCACATTCGGCAAAGTGCACATATCACATAACAGGCACTGTAGCTACTTCATTATCCAGTCTGACTTGAGGCTCCCAAGTCTCTGCAATGCAAACTTGGATGAAGAAGCTCACTATATACGTGCATTAGGTGTTGTCACGTGTTTGGGGAGGGAGCAGCAAGTAGGGGAGGGGGCGAGCAGCAACTGCAGTGAACTGAAAATCCTGACATGGAGAGTGTTCCAAGTCACACCGGCAAAAGTGACGTTGGAGGTAATTGTGGTGATGACATAGCTCACGGTCATTGGCCCTGTGATGTCAGTGGCATTTTGTAGGGTCACAGCAGCTTTGTGTACCCAGTCATTGTGCTTGAAATGATCCACAGCACCTGTGGACATGTTTGTGACAGTGACCATGCTCAGATGCCACTGTGCCCCGAATCCAGAGCCATCAGTGTGCACAACAGCCTGCATAAACAGTACACACTCCTGTACTCGCAAAGCCCTGAAGCACTCAGATGGAGCGCTTGGAGAGCCTGCACAGGGGCACACATCTCGAGGCTTCAGGATCAGCGAGCAATGAAATCACCTGCTTGATCTTCCCCACAGCACCACCAGTGATGACGAACTCATCTTTCTGGGCCCGCTCAAGTTGGTTGATGCTACTGTTGCGGAGCTTTTGTGCAGCAACTGCGCCGCACTCACCAACCAATTCCAGGTATACCTGCACTTTCATCTTGTCAAGCTGGTGTTGAGGGTGCAAGCTGCATAGCCCCAGGGCACAGGGTATGAACATTTCACATGTAGTCGAGCACCTCAGCATCTGTGCCTGCGCCTCGTTTGTCCGAGGTAATCGTTTCAATGCTGCACAACAGGAGATGTAACATCTGTATCCACACTAAATAGAAATTAGGCAATACTCTTGAATAAATCCAGCACATCAATGAGTAGCTTCATAAACGTGCGGATCCAGGGGAGCTTGTTATGTACACAGAGTGCCTGTACGCCAGTTCATACCCTAAAGGCAGCGTTGTGCATCGACAGTGTGGGAAGATGCACACCGGTACTCTGTCACAGCTCTTCTGGCAGTTAGTTCATCAGCCCCTACAGGATATAGTGTGTGCTGCAGCCCTGATTTTCTACTGAACCACCCGAAGAAGGCAAACGTCACATGCTGTCTGTTGTCAGGGGCAGTTGCAACCTTGATCTCAATGGTGTCCAATTTCCAGTCTGCTGCAAACCCCGAGCCATCCTTTTCAATCTGCAGGTATCTGAGATGCATCAGTGCAGACACAGAAGACGATAGGTGATTGTTTGAAGTTGTTTGTACGCAGCACGGTTTCGGCTCACAGAACTGGATGACGTGTAGCTTTCGTTGTCAACCTTCGCACCTTGACAGCTTGAACGGTGCCTACATTGCGAGCTCTCACAAAAAAGATGTCCCGCTTCCCCCTTTCAAAATCATCTGCAGAGCTCTCCAGTGACACCGGGCCTGTGTCCCCGCTGTCACCGAATATTGTCACCTGCATGCTTGGATACTCCTTGGACACATGCTGCGGTGTGGCAGGCTATCTGTGCCCATATACAATACCAGAGCCCTGAGATCATCAGTCTGTGGAGACAGAATAGTGCAGCATAACACCCATCAACAGTAGACAGGGTTCGCCCTGCTCGTAGATGTACTTCTTGCATTCCACAGCAGAACAACGATTCATGCTGCTAGGAGAGCTCCCAATTATGTTTTCAGCGACTTATCTCACCCACTGTCACAAAAATAGACGAGATGGAGCTGTACCTGCACAGCAGAGTCTGTGCCAGAGCCTCGATCACTGCTTGTGCAAACAGTGACCTCGTAAGTGACTCTGCCACTCTCGTCCGACTGCGGCTGCACTCCTTCCAGAAGGGTCATGGAGCACGCTGCAAGCCTGCCCCCTGCATTTGTTGTACTCTTGTCTGGCTGCAGCCAGCTGTGGCATGGGAAGGTGTGAGATGCACCAGACTCGTCTATGATGTCCAGCGATGCTAAGTACCTACATAAGCACCACCACTTGCAGGAGGTGTGTACAGGCACAACTCATTCACTTGAGAACAAAATGACTTCCCAGTTCAGAAGAAATAGGGCGCACCATGCACATCCAAGACCCGAACCATCATGTCCGATCGTAACGGACTCTATCTTGCCCAGATTGCAGCTCTTGATGTTGAATTCGTCCGTTCTGTTTCTGCAGATGATTTATAGAACTTCACACATGATTCTGTAGGGCCTGAGTCACCCTTGCTGTAAAATCATGCAGCAATATAGTGCAGGCTATGTGGAATGTAGCCACAGCTATGGAGGGCTGAGCTACATGCGTGATCATGCCATATTCGAATTTAATGGATTGGCATGCATGCACAGGAATCCGATAGGATGTGGGTGACTGGCATGAGCAAGGATTCGAATGGGGAGGCGGCAGACAGTGGCATTTAGGTGATGGGCTGGGAAGACAGGCCGTGCATTGTGTTGCGAGGATAGCAGTACTCTTCGACTATCCTTGGCCGCTTATCGCACCCGCCCGGTCAGTGCAAAGGGCATGGGTTTTGGGCCACAGTAGTGTCTGTCAAACAACAGATTAGTTACTTGCAGATTCCCCTCACTGATACCCTGTAGGACGGCCGGCTCTCTCTCTCTCTCATTTGATCAGCAATGTTCAAGGAAACGGTGTCTCTATCGGAGTGTATCGGAGTGGACATACACAAGTGTGGAAGCTTCAGTGGAGCTGCTGGTCGGCAGTAGTATTTTATTGGTCGGTGCTATTCAACGCCTCCATCATTCACGCATGATTGTATTTTTGACAATCGATCAAGCTGTTGAAAATCACTCTGTTTGAGTGCCCGAATGTAGCGACATGGTAGTATCTCTAGATAGCACTTGTCTGGCTGAGAGACGCACCGCTCAAAGTTGTTCCTATCACTTTCAAGAGCTGTGTTATTCAGGAACCCTTCACTACCTTTGATAGAAATTGCCACATTGGCATCTGTGCCTACACCACACATACCACGTTGACTGCGCCACGGTATCACACAGGGGAAGCATTGTATAGGTAGATTGTGCGATGCATTGAACAGTTGAACTGTCAGACTTAGAACACAAACAAATCTTCTCAAGAGTGTCACTTGCTAGGATCGTGCAGAAGAAAGCAGCAGGAAGTACCAGCCCCTCTGACATCTCCGGTGTGCACCCTGATACGGTACGTTTTGAGCCCTGTTGCAGAGCCATCTGAACCTTCTGGGAACAGTGTGTGCCTCCAGCCCTCCTTGCTGTTGAACCAGTTCTGGTGAGTTAATCGGATGGTTGGCTGGCCCCAGTTTCTGGTGCCTGTGACCTCCACTCGATCCAACATCCAGCTCGCACCAAAACCCTTGGGTTGAACTCGGACCTGAAGAAGAGGAAAAGAGTAATTTCCACCTAATTGTACTAGTCAAAGTCCTCATTGTGATTGAGACTTGTGGAGAGTGCAATCAACAAGGAGCAAGATATGTTTTTATAGCGCTGCGCACACCTCTGCCGCTGTGATCTTCCCAATTTCATCTGACTGAATGGTGAACTGATCGACCTGTCCTCGTTCAAAGTTGTTGGCACTGTTTGCCAGCTCTCTTTCACCAGATGTACCAAGCTCACCAACAAGAGACAGAAAAACATCTCCATCTGTGCCCGCCCCTCGAACATTCCCAGTAAGTACTTGAATTTGATATGTGCATGCACTCGAGGACGCAACAGCAGAGCCGGCTTCATGCAGTTCTTTGCAGTTCTTGGGACCTTGAGGAGGACCGATGAGCCAATCATTACAGGGGAAGTGGAAGGTTTGGGATGTACATATGCCCCCTGGGTGATACACTTGCAGTTCCTGTATGCGAATGGCCAGTTGGATTGTATCGGGCTCGAATGTGGTAGGTGCTCTAATGCCGGCTGTCATCAGCTGGTCCCTGATGGATGTGACTACTGAGACCATCATTCTGCAGCAGTAGATTGTTCTGGCACACCTGCAGATGCCAGTCACTCCCTGCAAGAGCATTGTTAGCATGCCATATGCGAGCTTTCTGTATGGATCCCACATCAGCTGCCTTTATGATGAAGTCATCTCGGCGCCCTCTTGAGAAGTTCTTTGACGAGTTCTCGAGTGCTGCAGGGCCAAAGCTGCCAGCCTCTCCTTCAAATTCAGCAAATACATCAGCGGTGGTACCAGCAAACCTCACATCTGATGTTACCACTGTCACCTGCATGCCACCACATGAACAAAGTTGCGACTGCAAGGAAGACGAGCTTGGAGTCTACTGCATGGCTGGGAGCTTTCAGCTATCACAAGTGACATTCTTCAGTGGCATCTGTAGCACAATTTCTGAGTCCAAAGACACAATTTTTGTCAGGGTTTGGCAATAGGATCATGTTTGAGGCATCGGACGGCCGCAGCTCATGCAGCCTGATTCGTGCCACTTCCTACTCTAGCTTTTCGCTTGAAAGGTGTATTATGGTGGTACAAGAATCCTGGAAGTGCAAAATAGCACAGCGCACCCTGTACTCAATCATTCCACTTTCTGCAGCTCCCGACGGCTGGCATTCATCGCCACATGTGAGCTCGTAAATTCCTGTCTTCGCAATCCACTGGTTGTACTGGAACACAACCTGTCTAGCAGCACCAGCTTGAACCCGGACGTGATCCAAGTGCCAATCTGGAAAGACGCCACGAGGCTTGAATGACAGCCTGGCCTTGGACACAACTCCAATCGGCAATGCCTTCAGCACGAAAGTGTCGGTCTGACCCCTTGCAAAGTTGTTATGTGAGTTCTCCAGCGCAAGCTCATCTGCAGCAAGAAATTTTATTTTGCTTTCATCCAATTGACACCAGACAACTTGTCAAGCGGCGTTGATGTACCATCGAATAAGGTCAAGGATCTGCCACACCTGTACAGCTATCTGCCCCAACCAGGATGATGCTGACGTCTCCATCAGTTCCTGCTCCTCGCAGATCACTGGTTACAATTGTCACTGTGTATGTCTGAAGAGCAGGACGCTGGGCTTCGGATGGATGCAGCTTCACCATTGTGTATGGCTGACCTCTCTGGCCCTTGATCCAATTATGCAGAGTACAGAGCAAGCTGGAACCTGCAACAGAGAAATGATGCATCTCAAAGTGCTGCAAGCAACAGCTCATGGCTCTCATGATGGTTCTACCGCACCAGAACAGACGAGTACTGACTTGCGTAACAAGAACGGCAGTTATACTATCATCAGTCAAGGCCATGCCCTTATGGCCCCAAAACTGTTGAAGCATGGTGCTGGCAGCATTATCTTCTATTGATGGTTGCAACACAGAGCAGATGCACACCTCCTTTCGTATTGAACACCTCAACAGTCTTCAAATGCCAGTCAGCAAACTTGCCGGTACTGTCGTGTCCAATCTCAATGCTCTCCATGCTGTCAACATGATCGCCTTCCACAGTAAACTTGTCCACTCTGCAGAGATTTGAGGATTTATGACATCCACTTCTCCTGACCCCGCATGCAGAGACGAAGCAGGTGCACCATGCTCTGCCTGACCCAGTGTGCCTTAATAGCATTGCACACCATGAGTGACAGCAGAAACAACCGCACCGACCGCGCTCAAAGTTCTCCTTGCTGGATTCAAGTTTCATATTGTTGGTGCAGCAAGGTGCTCCTGACGAGTCAGTGCCTACAATGCGTGCATAGACATTGGCGTCTGTGCCAGCGCCCCTCACATCACTGGTCTGGACAGTGATGATGTACTTTGTTTTTTCCTTGATATGCTCAACCGCACTGAGAGTGACGGAATTACGATTTCCAGGGTCTGTTGGGATCCTGCATCAGGTGCACAAGTGCTTATGGTCGGCAACATGGTAAGCTCCTCCATCAACATGCTAAACTCCTGTACCACCAGTCTGGTTGAGTGATACTGACAGCGCGAAAGATACACTATAAGATATGAAATCATGGATGGGGCGATGAACAGTCGGCATGTGGAGTCCCACCAGCCATCATACAAGAAGGTTGCAGAGCTGTTTGTTGTCAAGTTCTTCACCTCGACCTTGCTGAAGCACCATCCAGCTCCCAGGCCTCTGTTGTTGTGGCCAATTATAATGCTTTCAATGTTGCCCACATCTTGATCCCTGCACGTATGCAAAGTCACACATTGCATTGGCGCCAATGTCACACAGACGCCAATGTCACACTTTGCATACATGCATCCTGATACCACTATGAATGCCGCAAGGTGTGTATCGTGTGCCAATCATGTTGCATTCTATCAATAATACTCAGCTATGTCATGGTGTTGCCTCCTGATGAAACTCCTGACCCTCCTGACAACTCAAACATGCTCCACCAAAGTGCATCATACGCTGCTATGCATGACTCAGCTGTGTGCTAATCATTCTCTTGCTCTTAGACCTTGGGGCCACTGGAGGAACTGATTCTGGCTAAAAACCCCAACTTCAGCTTCAATGAGTGCCAGAGATGCACCTGGATGACCGCAACACACAGCAGATGGCATATGGATGCAGACATAGACCTTACTGTGAGCCAGCTAGCTGTATTGTGTAGCATTCTGTACTTGACTGACAGTAGAAAGCATACATGACTGTGAAATGGTCTTCTGACGCCCTCTCAAAGTTGTTCTGTGATGATGCAAGATTGTGCCTTGCATTTGTGCGTTTCATGCCGTCGCCACCTCGGCCGCAGATCTCAATGAACACATCTGCATCTGTTCCAGCAAAGCGCACACTGCACCGACTCATTTTAGTCGCAGAGATCCATTGCAACACGTATTTGGTACATCAATCCTTGCATGAATGTCGTGCATTCATGGTGATTCCAGCCGTTGCATTTACTATATTTCACATAGTCTATGTGGCGCATTGTACAAAGGAAACTAAGTTCGCACTCTGCTGTCTTCACCATGACATGGTACTCATGTTCTGCAGTGAACTCCTCTTGAACTGCTGGTGCCAGCTCCACCTGCATGCACGCTCTACATCACGCTCTCCCCATCCAGTCATGCTCATTGTGCCCCTCTCCAGGTGCATCAAGCTCTGCTCAGGACTTAAATCATCCTAAGGCGCACAATTATGTGCTATGTGTACAGTAAGACAGGCTGCACGTCAGCTCTGAAGAGCGTGTCCCGTGACACAGTATTCACAGCAAACATACAGGCATCATAGCACTTCAGCCGGCACCGATGGCGCCAGTGCACACTGATTACATGATACCCTCAACCAGTCAAATGCACAGACAAACATCCTGAAAGCATCTTGATGGTTCTTCTCCCAAGTGCCAGAGCGAATGCATGGTCTGCTAGCATTCAGAGCATCGTACCGAGGCTGGTCTACTTGCACCAGAAGACTGAACCCAATCCTCACACTTGAATACATAACTATCACCAGACACCTCCAGCTCCAGCCATGCAAGATGCCAGGCCGCAAACAAGCCACTGCTGTCATGAGAAACAATCACTTTCGTGACATCATCCAGATGCGGTCCTTGAAGCATGAATACGTCTAACCTGTACACATTATTGTCTTAGAGAGCATGAAACGTCCTCGCTCCTAGCTTGGATTCGAAATATAGGAACAGGGTTCAGCTTTAAAAGGCACATCCAGAAAAATTTCCACATACTTGCCACGTTCAAAGTTGTTGCTGCTATTGTCCAGTGCGAATCCCTCTTGACGTATTGGCAACTTCATGGTCTTGCCTGATGCCATTCCAAAGATCTGAAGCTGAACACGTGCATTCGTGCCTGCTCCTTTCACATCGCTTGTCTGCACACATTTTCAGAAATGCTCAAAAGCAGACAGGTAGGAGAATGAGGCTCACAACCCTGTAGAAAAGTGCTCAGCATGTGTAGGATCTGGTGTGCCATTTGATAAACCGCTTCAGCATCACGACAAGTGCAGACTTGAGAGAAAATTAGCAAAGAGGGGGCGCACCATCACTCTAATGGTGTACGTTGCGTTGGTCACAGGGCTACCCTCCTGAACCTGACAGGTTCGGCTGCAGCCGTTTACTCCATCTTCCACAAGCCAAGCATGAACAGGGAATGTGTATTTCAAGCCTGACATTTGGTCTGTCACAATAACTTGCTCACAAAACCAGCTTGGGTTGTCGCCACGGTTATTGTGGCACACTTCGATGGCAGTCAGGCTGCCTAGATCATGGCTACAAACCTTAAAAGTGTCAACTTTCCCCCTTTCGAAGGCTTCTCTTCCAGCAGAAAGAGGATGCCATTCTGCACTTGCAGGGTGATGCTTGTTTCCCATGAGTCGGATCTGTACATCCGCATCTGTTCCAGCCGCCTTTACGTCACCTACACATTGATCAGACTGAGCACTGCAACTGCGGTAGCATCCCTTCTATAGTGAAAACATCTGAGTTTAGTTTGACCGTTGGTGTCTGTGAATGGTCTCATAATCTGCATTCAATCATCATGGCTAGCAGTAGCTATTCTTGTGTGTCTTGGCGAATTTCTTTGTTGGAAGAACACGAATATCACTGACTCCATCCTTTGAAACAATAGCCCCTGATTAGATGTAAACAAGATGTAGCATACCCGTGTACACCAATACTTGGTACAACTTCTTTTCTGAGGATGCTCCAAGCTGTGCTCTTGGTAAACGTCGGTGAAGCTGTGGGCATGCTATCCATTCGTCACAAAGGAACACAGCATCGGGCTCTCCAGCACACTTCACAATGACTTGAGACAGCAGCCAATCAGGATTACTACCTGTGCTGTCATGCCCAATGTGCAGAACATCAAGTTGGCCAAGTTGCAATCTCCTATCTGGACGCAACTCGAAGACATCCGTGCAGCCTCTCTCAAAGGCTGTAGGAGCGGCTTGCAACACATGGGGACCAAACTTCTGTCCTAACAAGTCAATCAGAGATACAGTGACATTCGCATCAGTGCCTGCCCCCTTTCTGCACTCACAACTCCGCCATGTTGTTGCCCTTGCGAGCTTCGTCCGGCAGCACATCATTGGAAGACAGAAAGAAGAGTTGGACATGCAGAACAAGTACCGTGCCTGTCTGATGTGCTAATGTGCAACACATACGGCTGTATCTCTGGTAGCTCGGTTCCAGGAAGTATCTCCAGAGGCTGCATAGTGACCCGTTGCGCTCACAGTTTCACAATCAGATCTTGAAGCGGCACACAGTCGCCTCCGCGGTGTGGGGGACATGAGCAAACATTAACCAACAACCTTGACTAATGCTTGAGTACACTGTAGGGGCGTGCCTGTCCGGGCTGCACCCAATCTTGATGAAAGAAGGAGCAGAGCGGTTCCTCAATGGATCCGTCCCTTCTGAGGACATGCAGTGCATGGAGATGCCACGCACCCACCCTGGCAGAGCTTCCTGGTGGAGGCATGAGTGCCAAACGTGCCTTGAGAATTGACCCCAAGGGCCTGCAGCGTACAGTGAAATGGTCTATGCTACCACGTGCAAAATTGTCACAAGAGTTATCCAGTCCGAGCTTCTTCGTGCTTCCATCACTGCCAACAAGCTCCAGGAAAACCTGACCTGTGGTAGCTGCACCCCTGAATACATCTTGTAATCAGACTAATCCCATTCCTGCAAGGCGAACCCGCTATCGGAAGGAAGCGCGCACTTGATGTCTGATGTGACGATTTGGATGCAAAGAACCCATGGGTGCACCTTTGCCACTTGTTCAGCTACAGTATCCAGAATCAAACCCTCCTCAAGATCTTCCAGCTCTAGTCCATCCTCAGCATACTCTACATGGGCCAACTCAACAACTGTGTGCGGGGGTGGCGCCAGCACTGTTGGCTTTGGCAGAGCCTGTTCAAAAATGCTCTCTCTGTCTTCGCGTGCTTTGGCTTTCAAGGCCCACTGACAAACTGCGAAGTCTGCACCACCGACAGATACCAGCCACCGGTTGTCAAATGAGAAGGAAACTGAGCTCACATGGCTGCTGTGGGCGGTGTATGTCCTGCTTGGTGCATCCTGAACATGAACTAGAGAATGAAGTACACAGGGGCTGACATTCAAGAAGGCACAGCCTGTATGCTGCATGCTTGCAACGAAATCTGTAGCAGAGGGTAACGCTTACCTCAACAACGCATGGAAAGGCGTACAAGCGAATCTTTCCAAAATCATCACCTGCAAAAAACCCTCTCTTGCAAACATATCCAGCAACTATGGAAGCAGGTGATACACCCATCAAATGCAGCACCTACAAACCTGTTGCCACATATCTCCCCTTGCTGCATGCAATCTCTAGTGGATCCCGCTCGTCTGAAGCCCTGCCTGCAGGCACTGTCTTAGATTAGATGTTGTGAGCAAAGAGCTCCCCCTGCGCACCATCAGGCAGGAAATAACACTTGCGGGCCCAGATAGCACTGCAAAGTCACTGAACGTGTATTCTGTACAGCATGAAGACTCTGCACCTGCCGCAATTCTGACAGGATCTCTGGCATTGAATGTCCTGCTCACTGCATCTACATCTGTACCTGCACACAAGGTCACAGTTGTTGCATGGGTGGCAGCTCCGTCTCACCCGCCAACAGCAGCGCACGTAACGCAGCTGGACACGGACAGATTTAGAATAACAGTTGAAGCATCTACGCCAACCAAGGTATTGTACTTGGTGGAGTCCCCAGTACATGGATAGACACTTTCCGGCGATGCTGTGGGCCAATCAATGGAAGCTGTGAACAGCTTGAACCTGTGGGCAATTATATTAAAGGGCTCAGCATATAAATCTGATGCATGAGCATCAACATCTATGCTTCAGGAAGTTGGAGGCATGGAAAGTGAATCGAACCGTCAGAGAAGTCCGGAAAGATGCCCATAACTTGGAAGCCCAGTGAGCAAGTCCATTCGGCCATACGTGTGTCACGCTGGTTCTTATGCAACCTCTTTCCAGTCCTTGGGTTCCAAAACAGTTGCTCATATGCGCCACAGTTGCTTACAAAGCTGGAGCTATCACATGCCCAGTCAATGTGCGTGATATATGAAGAATGCCCCAGGCAGCGGCGAATGTGCTGGTACCCGTCGCTGCTCTGGCACGCAAACAGATCGATGACGTTGTCGTGTGACCCAGTCACAAGAAAGTGACCATTCGGAGAATACCGCACTACACTGAGCGGCTCTGCAGCAATCACAGCAGAAAATACGTGTGTGGACAGTGGGGGTTCGCCAGCACATTCTGCTAACAGTACTTTAAGGGAGTTGTCTCCACAACCCACAGCAAGGTGCCGCGCATCAGGTGAGTAGCAGAGGCTCCGAGCTGGAGTCCTGGGATTCAGTGCACACTTTGCAATGATCTGGCGCAGCTCTGCATTCCAAAGACAAATAACTCCATCCTTGCCTGATGTCACATATTGGTGCATGTGTTTTGGGTTCCATGCACAGGCATATGCATGAGCTGCATGTGCGTATATTAGTGGCTTGTGTTCTGTTCCCGAGACAAGATGGACCTCGCAGCTGTTCGTTCCAACGATCACATGCGGTGCACCGAATGGACTGCAGTCTATGGAACGCAGCCCGACCGGTTTGCTGTCCATTGCATCCTTGAGAATTGACTTGCTGGCTGGTTTCAGGCCGACACTCTGCTGCTGCAGACGCGCATTTGAGTCTGGAATCTTCCACCACACTATTGATCTGTAGCAACAACTGCAATTGTTGCAGCTCCCGCACTCAGTGCACATGTAGGCTATGTGCTCTGATGCTGTGCAGCTCGGAGAAGGATGCAGCAAGCAAACTATTGCTGTTGCTGCGGCATCACATCCAGATACTACGTGAGATCATCATCAAGTACGAAGGATGGGGTGTGGGATCAGGACTGGTGCCAACGTACCCGTCTCCACCCGCACTCACAAGTTGATCATGCTGCTTCGTGAGTGCAAGAGCACCAACGCCTGACAACAGCATCTTGCCATTGTGTACGCTTGGTGTTGGAGTGCCCTGGCCGTGGGAATTCAGGCTGATCCTTGCTTGGCCGGTTTTCGCGCACCATAGCAGGATGCAGCCGGAGCGCATACCAGTCGCAAGCGCCATGCCTGACCTTGGAAGGTAGCAGGCACACAGCATGTCCTGCTTGTCTTCTGTTCCAAACACACCCTCAGCTGCATACAGAGAAGTAAGCCTCAAGTGATTCAAGTATCATGGGCACGCTTGCTGCATCACACTGAGTGTTCATCAACAATCACTGCAACATGTATGATGAGCCACAGATTGCACTAAAAGCTGAAACTTTCAGGGTTCGAGAGTGTAGAATCGTCACTGGTGGCAGGTGTGGGAACTCGATAAACATCTTCCAATGTGAATGTGCCCAAGCATCTTGAAGCCCCGATGTTCACTCACTGCTGCATGCATTCATAGATAACTACCCGAGTGTGCTCTGGTACTCGGCCACACCAACCATCCCGTGCGCACCAAGTTGCTGCATGCAACTGAATTCATCATCTGCTTACATGTAATGGGAAGGTGCTAGTACAGAGATAGGAGCACACTGCCAACATAGGAGCTAGACTGAGGGTCATAGCGCCAGAACTTTATGTGCTTGACTCCGTATGATACGAATTCTAGGGCTCCAGGCACAAGGCGATGTGATCCAGGTGCCACACACTTTTTGAATTGATTCCAGTGCACTCCAAAAACCTGCATTTCAGGCACAGAAGGTGTGTATACCGCATGAGCTTCATCTGGTTCCCTCCAGACATAGGTAGGCGGTACATAGTCTTGATGTTAGATACAGATCTTCTCTGAACCTCAGCAGCATGCTTAGGTACAGTATAACTGCAGCGCTCAGAATCGTCTCACTGTGTAAGATGCTCTCTGTCGTCACATGCACGTGCATCATTGGATACAAAGACTGAGCTGAAGGCCCCTATATTGCAATCAAAAATGTTATCAAGCTGCAGGATAGTAGAGGGTAACCTGTGGTGGTTCTCCACGATGGCCAGGGCCTTTGAAGATGCATGTAGCATTGACTGAGAGATGCAAGTCCAGGCGGAAGACGTGTACTGTGTGTGCATTGTCCCCTGCGGCACAGGATGAATGAATATTGAGATTGAGAATGCAATGGCTCTGTTTCCCAGCAAAAGAGTGCAAGCGAGTGATCTCAAGGGCATACCTGTAACCGCAACCAGGTGCTGATCATCTGGTGCAAACGCTACAGCCACGACGGATCTGCAAAGCGGGTGTACTCAATGAATTGAGCCCAGCATTAGATACATAGTTACTGGTAAAGGGGGGGGGGGGTTGCGAAGGAAGTTCCTACCGGTAGCTAACTGGTGGATTGCCTTCCCTTGGAAAGTTGATACGCTTCAACATGGGGCAGTTGTTAGCACCTGGAGAGACCTTGGAGTCCCTGCAGTTGATGCGTTCCTCATGTTGGTTCAAATCTCGAACACGAGCAGACATCTTTGTGGGGTCCATACCAGATACACACATAGGGCATTCCTCGTGTTTTGGACGAAGCATTGCTCATTGCTTCCAGCTCCAGGGCGGCATTCTGATGGAGCAGCTTTAGCTGCTCAAGATCCTTCTGTGCTTGTGGGGGAATGTCTGCTGTTGATGGGTCTGATCCCATCTGTTTCTGCTGCCGTTGTAGTGCAAGCTCTGCACGCTTCAAATGCTGGTAGAGATCATCTACCTCAGCTTTCAGCACCTTCAACTGCACAACATGATCAAAACAGGAATTGGAGGAGACTATTCAAACAAAAGCGCACAAATTCAGAAGATTTTGCCGCCATTCCCCCACCCTTCATTCGGGACCGATTGGCATGAAGCAAACGACTCATGAGGTGGGGGGGATGTGGACCGCTTCCATGCGGATCGGTACATTTCCATCCATACAAGCAGCTACCATGATCCTGAATGGAGTGGAGTGAGTGGAATGTCAAGATGTGACCTGGCCACCAACACTGCGTGTCACGCAACAAACATCAGACCAACGCAGAGAATCAACGAATGGAAACACCTTGTCAATTGTAGCAGGCTCCAGGACTTGCGTCTGCTGCTTCTGCTGTTCAAGAACTGCTCTGCCTGTGCCTGGTTTGGGCACCGTGTCATGCACAGTTGACAAAAAGGCAGTTGCCTGTTGGGCACTGCCATCCAACACTGTTGAAGTCACTTGCCCAGTTGCTACAAACCTGTAAAGGGACCTCATCTCTCATATTGCAGCACTGAAGAATGGATACCTCATGCACATCCTATGAGTATGTCGCACCTTCTGGCCGAGTCCAGAGCCAAGCACTTGATGTTGTCACAGTGGCCATTGAAGAAGCTCTGTGTGTGAGTCTCCGGATCATAAACAACTCCCAATGCAGCAACAAAGTACACCTACACCAAGATGACCGCTGTGACTCCCACACACTGCCACTAGCACAGAGCCTGATCATTATCAGGGGCAGGGTGCAACACGCAAAGAGTAAGATGCTGATACAAGGGACTGACAATATGTACAGTCACACTCCGGTCAGTACAGAACGGTACAGCGCACCAGCTTCTCCTCACAGTTGAAAAACAGATTGCAGGCTGTGGACTCATGAGCCGAGCATCCATTCACGAACTCCAGTTGAAGGCCAGCCTTGGGCTTCTGGAAGGATTGTTCCACAAGTGAACCTGTCCAGTTACTCTGCATGCGCCACAATTACCATGATGAAGTAACAAGTACCTGTACACTGCACGCAAAACAGAAGAGAAAAAACAGAAGCGAGATCACTTACTGGTGGAAACACTGGCATCCTGCATGGCCGATACCTGCATGCATACAGACGTATTCAAGCAGCACACACATGCCACATCCCGTACCGTCATGATGCATGATCATAGCCCATACTGGAACTTGGACGCATAGATGAGGTACGACTCGAGTTGCTCTACTCAGCAACATGATGTATTAAACTCATGTCTGTGCTCTACTGGAAGGTGAGAAAGAACTCTTGTCTGAAACGTGTTCAACACTGCTTGGCTGGAGTGGATCTATGCACACCGTATCTTACCCTTGAACGCGTAGTCCATCCCTGCACAAGCAAGCATTTAGAATCTCAAGAATTCGCGAGTGACATGCAGAATACTAAGATGCGCAGAGGCCCACAACACAGCCAGCTCCTGCGGTTATTCACATGTTGGAACGTGAAAGTTGGAGCATGCAGATCTATGCAGTCAAAAGATCACAGTGCTACAGAAGCAGGTTTGAGCTGAAAACATGCAAGCTTGCTTAAATCAATCAGGCAACTGCGGTTGCTGAAACACCCAGGCAGTGCAGCAGCAGATTTGGTGCACAAACCTCGCTTCCAGGGTCCAGTCATTTCGGGTTCCAAGGCTAGCATTCGTGCAGGGCACGACAGCAGCCTGATTGCAAACAAATTATACGGCAGCAAGCCTTGTGAGTCGCAGCCAAACTTGACAAAGAGGTTCTGGGCCTGCTCAACCACTTGCATGCATGAGGCAAGGGGTACGTGTTCATCCAACCAGTGCAGCTGTGTGAGAATATTACCTGTCGCCTTGACACCTGCACCAACCGCACCGCCCTGGACATCAACACCGGTGTGTGCTTGCATGCATGCATGCGTGTGTTAAAAAGTAGAAACCATCAGGTGATGATAGGTCTCGAACCAGGGATCACTCGGCCCGAAGGCACAAATCCTAAGTACACACACAATCAATCAACAAGCACAGGCACATCCATGCCCTCCACAAAGCGTTGCCCAATACCGCGGGTCAACAAACCAACAAACCGCTTGAACAATCTAGCATTACCACGAATCAAACTAACAGACAGTTCCCTCTTCATCCACAACATGTGTGTGTGTGTGTGTGTGTGTGTGTGTGTGTGTGTGTGTGTGTGTGTGTGTGTGTGTGTGTGTGTGTGTGTGTGTGCGTGTGTGTGTGTGTGTGTGTGTGTGTGTGTGTGTGTGTAGAGTAGCAACCATAAGGTCATGATAGGCATCGAACCAGCGACCAACCGCACCGGCCTGGACATCAACAACAGTGTGTGTGATGTACTGATCTTTTAAAAACATGGATCGGCAAACACCTTCACAGACAAATTGTGCCATGCTGCAATGAACTGGTCAACACTCAAGAGCCCAGCTGGTGGGCACGCATTGGGATTGTGAAGCCGCTGAGCTTGAGTTCTTGCCCAACGCTCCTGGACCTGAAACTGTTTCAGAAGCACCATTCTCTCGGTCTCGTTGAAGGAGGCTATCGATGACAGCTGCTCACGCATGTGATCTTCAAGCTGTTGCGCTGCTGAGACTTCTGTGGTAGTGGGTGGCTTCCACTGCAGCGTCGGTCGTCGGTAGTGTCTTGTGTTCCTCCTGCACACATTGTTGCATTCCAAACCCTCGGGTTGCTGCATCGAATGCCATCACCCTGAAACAGAGTCCGTGATGTTACTGCTGTGTCATTCCATGAAATGAGACAACAGTCACATCACGGCTTCACAGTCATTCTTTTCTATCATGCATGTTGCGACTTGCTCTTTGGGTTCTTGCAGTGTAACTGTCTGTTCCGCGTGCCACAGAGGCAGTACCGAGTTACACTGGGGAGCCACCATTATACAACCTAATTCACTTAGCTTGGGGTCAGCAGATGGGGCCATGCTCTTTATTTCCCCTCCATCAAGTATTTGTGCTTCCGGAAATCTGAGTAAAACGGCACCCTGACGCACAACATGCAACAATAAAGAGGAAACTTAGTTCACAAAGCCAGGGTGAAGACATGTGTGCTGCAACAGCTGGGAATGCCGGACAGGCAAGTAATCGAGATTATATCAAACAATGAGCAGTTGCAGTTAGAGTACATGTGGAGTAAATGTGCTGTCATGCACGGCCCGAGGAACGATGCCAAGTGCAATGTCACAGTCACGGTATATTGTTATATGATAAGCACCGCCCAGGTCATGCAATCATGTCGCACCCTGACGTGGGCAGCAAGGAATGCAATACTACCAATGAGGATGCAGAGTGCATTGTTTAATATACAAAACATAAACGTGTTTAGATTGCTCCAAAATTTCCTTTTAATTAACGAAGTTGCGGCATTGGCCCCTTCGCGAGAAACGCCTCTTTCTGAGAACTGGCATCAAATAGAGAGGGAGCTGCACTTGTGAATCTCATGACGAAACGTTCCAGGTACACCCCAATCATTACTTGTCCAGTAACTGATATCAATTGTTTGCTCTGCACATCATTGACGCAACGGTGAAGGATGATGCAACGGGGTCCATTTCGATGTTCTAGAGACTGTCTGCAAACAGCCCTAGTGCATTTTCAGAATGTGTCGGGCTCTCACCTTGCCATGCTTTCTTGGTGTGTGCAGGGGGTGTGGAAGCTTGTGTGTCCCTGAAGTCAGCTGTTTCAGTGTCGCTGCATCACTCGCTTTCGATAGATCGCAAGGATCGATAAGAAACAGAGCATGAATTGCCAATGTCGTACCGTGAGTTTGCTCTTTTCAGTGCAGCTTCGTCGTCGCTTCTAGTCATGACTGCTGCAGCAGGAAGTGTTGGCTGACCTGTTCTGGTGTTGCGAACTGAGGGAGCAATGCCGTCACAACCATCTACATTTGCGCCCAAAGCCGACCATATGCTCTATGCAATGTTTCACATGTCAAGGAAAGAAATGTAAGGCAACAGGAATCGCATCACTGGATCACATGGCTGGAGGGATTCATCCTGGGTCAATTATTGCCAACCTTACCTGCGATCACACCCACGCAAGAGTCTGCGTAGTGCATTCTGCCTGCGTGATCTGTAACTGTGATTTTCATGTGTCGTTGCAGTTCTCATGCGTTTTTTGCAATGCATTCACCTGCACGCGTCAACTGAAACGGTGCTTCTGACGAGACCTGCCTGCAAGTGTTCCCCGTCATGTATAACTTAGAAACGATGTGTTCACGCGCCCTTGTCAAAGTATGCAGTGCATTGACCCCATCGACAATCGCCCTCAAGTTGTTTTGTCCTGTGCTGTGTCGTGCTCAATCTTCGCAACTGGTACCGTGCAATAGACTGAGCCAAGCCAACTGCGGAACTCGTGTTAGATGAGACTGAAGCATAAAAGATCGTCCCCGCCCTTTGTATTTACCGGCGCTGTTTGCTCTTGCTGAGAGAACATTCGGGGTTGCATCATCATGTCTGCCCCTGCCACAGCCCAAAGCCTTGGCCTAGCAGTTCCAATCAGACCATATGCTGATGCTCTCAGATTTCATCCCTCACGGATAGTGCGGCACAACTTGATACAAAGCCATGTCGAGGTGCTTACCTTCCACCGAAGGATTCTTACCAAATGCAAGGAGGGGGATGCAAAGGAGCAACAGAAGGACGGAACTGCGCCATCTATTGGATTCGGTATCGATCTGAGTTTAGACGAATGGGGCACACACACTGAGCCGGATAAACCCAACAGTATGTCTCAAGAAGCACTCGGGTTCTAATAGTACGACAGAGCAGCCCATCCACTATGCGACTGGCGTGCAGAGACTCGCTCCATGTTGCTGCTTCTATTCGGCATGGTGGCCGCTCTAATAGCAGCACGTCTTGCTTCTTGGCAGAACAGACCAGTAGAATTCGTACAGCAGCCTGCCACTGCCACCGAGACTCCCATAACAGACAGGTCAACAAGGTCACAGCCCGAACAAGTGAGTCCTCGCTCTAATGAGTTATATAACTCTGCATTGATGAATCACGTTCGGGACAGCCACTGAATGCCCACAGGTACATGAGCAAGCTCATATCAGCAAGCGTGGTGCCAGCGAGGACCTCCAATCACAAAAACCACAACAGATACCAGAGGAAGGTCTTGCCACGCGGCACTTGGGCCCCAAAACCCCAGCTAAAGCAGATGAGGGCCCTGCATTGCAGCTGCCTGAGTCTACGGATGCAGATAAGGACAGCAGTGAGCCATTACTGCAAGACCTGTTCATGGGTCTAGAGCAACGCGCAGTTCGTGGTCTTGATGACTCAGCAGCTACATTCTCTCATGGTACATTCCTGCTTTGACAACTGCTTCACTACCGTTCTGCCACTAGCACGTTGCAACATGCAGACGGCACCAAGTGCACATACTTTTGATGCTGCTGCAGTGGACTTGATGTCAGACAAGAAGCTCTTGATAAAGGAGGTTTCAGATGCCAAGGTGTGGCCTTGCCTTTGCATCCTACTTGTGGCACCTACCATAGAAAAATTGCGGCCTTGTTCAGCGCCCTGAATCACATTTACACCACATCTTTCGGTTCTGCCAGTTTGTCTGATGAGTTGCTCCCAACTTCCTGTGTGAGACACAGCTGTATCTTGGGAGCTGTGCACTTGTCGAAGGGTGCTGCTGTCTTCTCAGATGGGAGAAGCAAAGAGCAGCATTGTTCTTCAGGAAGAAAGTTCAGTTCAGCATGTGCAAGAAAACGATATCGAGGAATTGAGCAGCGTTAGTGGCAGAGAGGAGTTACAAGGGCGAGCCGCGCTAGCATCGCGGGCAGCCTTATCATCCTTGCAAGCAGCTGAAAGTGCGGCAGCACATGCCGCAGCTTCTTGCAAGGCTGCAAGTGCTGCAGCTTCAAGTGCGAGCAGTGCTGCACATGCAGCTGGGCAAGCAGCAACAGCAGCTGAACAGCAGTGTGAAGAGGATCTTCAACGGGCAATGAAGCGCCTGCAGGCTGCACAGCAACAAGCGCGTGATGCAGAAGCCACAGCAGTAATAGAAGCAGCAGCAGCTGGTGCAAAGCAAGATGTTGCCGAGCAACAGGTGCGAAGCTGGGTGCTTTCAACCCTCACCCTCTGCTCAGGCTCGCAGTAGTTCTTTACTAATCAGGGGAGCAAGGCGTTTGGCAGCAGCTCAGTGCTGTGCTAAAGCTTGATGATGGTCCTAGTTCAATGTGTTTAGGTCAACGCCTGCTGGATGCGTGCGTGCCTGCTGCCCATAGGTGACCTGCGCTTTTGGGTATGCGTTTGTCAGCTGCCTGTTCCTTCCATGTTTACTCGCGTCCTCATTTTCTCGCCACTTCATCTCTGTGCAACATGCTCATCGATAGAGTCATCTGCTGCAGTGGAAGATGGCGGATCTTGCAGCGAACCCTGTCGCTGCTCCAACAAGCGAGTCATCATGGGTTCCACAGCAAGTACAGGACATGTTGCAGTGGGTACAAACGCAGTGCATGGCACTGTGGACCTCCAGCACAACACTGTGCTCGAATGCATGGCAATGGTTTATCCAGATGACTTGTCAGCTCGGCGAGCATGTTAGAAACCTCTTTTTCAGGTCTAGGTAATCGAAACATTCTTCATTCAACCAGTTCTCTGTAAAACGCAGTGTTCTGTTACAATAGGCTATCATTACACAAGAAAAATGCGATCATGTTTGCAACAGAACAGTACCAAGTTGTTTAGACTATCATCTAAAGAATCCTATGAAAACGAAACAGTTCCGAAAGAGTAACCAGAACTCTTCTGGCAACTGGGATTCAGCAGAAGTTTCTGTGCAAAATGCGTCCACTCCCCTTGCATGGCCTTGACAGGATCACAGTACGACCCAAGAATCTTTCCTGTCGCTCGCTCAAGGCAGACATAATAAAACCCTGTGATCGTGAGGCTGCCGTGGCATGCCCGTAACTTCGATACAAACACTCGCTCCTTCCACCGCATGAACACACACCCTGTTGAATCGACTTCTTGTAGTGTCAAGTCCCCCAAAGCAGACAGACGCCCGCGGCTAATTGCACAGAAGGCGGAGAACTGATTCCAGTGATTCCAGTCCATGCCCTCGTCTGTGTCATGCTCTGGAGACATGAAGTTATAGCTTGACATGTCGATGACTTCACCTGTGAAATACGTCACTACAGAGCCTGGCTGCCGTGGAATGTTTCTCGCTGTCATTGTGCCACTCAACACCCCGGTGTCCAGAGACACCTGCAGCACATGTCATGAAGTACATTGCTAGAGCTTCATTTCCTGAATGAGGCCTCATGAGGCATGCTCTGTTTGCAACCCACAAACGAGCCTGACGAACCCGCTGCTGAGCATGCTGTCACTTTCCGGCTGAAATGATGCACGCATGGTGTTGAAATATCATGAACAGTGGAGCTATACAGATAATCTTACAAGGTTCGACTAGCTTCTAACGGTACAGGCTGTGGATGGCAAAATAACGGTACACAGGTACAAGATAATCACCACTCATCACGCGAGAAAACTTGAAGATCAGTCATGTGCAGCTGTGGGGTCCCTGGAAAAACTCAGCAGACTGAAGGTCCACAGCACAAGTCTGCGCAGACTCCCTTCCCACATCTAGTACTACAGCCCTTGCGTGGGGAACAGTACCTGTGTAATTTCCACAGCGACACTCCACTCCTTGGCGGGTGACGGCATATCCTCTTGCGACGACTGCACCCCTTCGAATGTCATGCCTGGCCTGAGGAAGGAGCAAGGCGCGATTCCTGCACAGGGACCAGAGGTGCAAGCACTTCCACCTTCGCGGCTCCTGCTGCGCTGCGCTGCCCTGGAATACTCAGCTCCAGCCCTGGCCACAGCCGATGAATGAACCCTATCACGGTCCTCCCGCATCCTACGACGGTGCTGCGTATTAGATGCTCGCGAGAGCAGTCTGAAGTAGTCGATAGTGCTCCGCGAAGGTGGCTGTGCACGATACTCACCTGCGATTTCTGAAGGCCGCAGAGTGCTCGTGTCAGCAGCAGCAGCAGCGGCCGTGGAGGGAGCGTAGGTAGGGGATGAAGGTACATAGCGCGGGGCGGTAGGGACAGAGCGTGTGTGGGGTGTGGGACTCCAGCTAGGGGGTGTAGGTGCATAGAGTGAGTGCAAGTGACGTGTGGGATTATAGCCAGGCGATGTTGGCGCATCTGTTGTAGTATTCTCCTGGGCAGCCATGGAAGCACTAGGCACGTATATGGGAGAGTAATTGGGACTGGTAGGGGAGTAGCTGGGTAGATATGCACTCCACGGTGAAAACGAAGGGGATAGTGAGCTCATAGAGCTCCTTCGTGCGAACGCTCGGATAGGTTCATTCTGCTCGTTGCTTTCATGTCTCCAGACCATTGAGTCTTGCTGGGGGTTACTGCCAGTCCCTAAACAACATGAAAACTGTGAGGAACTGCTGGCGGGTTTCGATCATAGAACGCAAAAAAATCTGTGTGTTGCACATTACGCTGCATAGACAGCCACAAACAAAAAATTCCAAGTAGTACACAGCTGACCACAGTGACAATATCCTTCTCCGCTCACTGTGCTGAGTGCTCACCTTGACCTGGACCTTCCCTCGCGTGCGTCCCCAGCGAATGTGTCTCCGTCCCACTTCCAGCGCGTGGCGGTCTTTCGCGCACACCATGGATATCTCTGCTGGCATAATGATGAATCAGGGAGTCGAACAGCTCAGCTGAAGGTTGCTCTTGATCCATAATCCGCAAACGCCATTGCTGTACAAGCTCGTTCTGCGGAGCGGCATCACGCGATCGCCCGAGCCCTGCACCTGGACTGAATAGGGGTGGCGAAAATACCAACTGTCTCTGGAAACCACCGTCGTCCTCCACCATGATCTGGGGAGGAGAAAATATAGCTACAGTAGATCTCAGGTATGCTCAGATATATGCCCTCTTGTGACCCCAATTTTCTTAGCTTACACAATATATGTTCCGTGACGTGTTACGTCCTTGATGTAATCACGAAGGTCTGTCCCACGCACGATGCTCGTGTGATGTCTCCGCCTCGTGCCGGCGAAACCGGAAACATACGCTGGTGAACAACATGCAACTTCCTGACTCAATAATACCGCGAAACATCAGGATGTGCGCAGTACAGTATGGCTTACATGGTCGACCAAAAAATTGCACATATTCAAGAGAATTCGCTCCCAAAACTTGTTCTCTCAGCTCTTTGTTTTTCCTTCGTCACGCTTCAGAACATATCACAGGAACATATAACAGGACCAGATTTCAGGAGTTCTCCGTACTGTGACTTTTTTGTATGCTCGGGTCATTGCAGCTGGGTTCGCGCACTCTTGTCGTAAGCACTCGTCAACATGGCAGACATAGAGGCAGCTGTGTTCGAGAATGAAACCTCTGACTTACCTGCAGAGTTTGAGCATATGTCAGCTGCAGATATCGAGCGTCGCACCAGGCTGTTAGATAACGAAGTACGTGTCCTCAGGGAAGAGACACAGAGGTTGGGGGGAGAGATCAACACACTCAGGGATCGGATCAGGGAGAACAAAGAGAAGATTAAGTTGAACAATCAGCTTCCTTATCTTGTGTCCAACATTGTTGAGGTACTTGACATCAACCCGGATGAAGAAGACGAGGAGGACGGTGGTACAATGGACGTTGACGCCCAGCGACAAGGTAACATATATAGCTATTCACCCTGCTAAACTATCGTAATCATGATTCATGTACTTCATGGGAAGTTGCACTCGCTGGATCGCCTGATTAGTGAGCCTCTTGTAGGAAAGTGTGTCGTACTGAAGACCTCCACAAGGCAGACCATCTTCTTGCCAGTTGTTGGCCTCGTGAGCGCCTCAGAGCTTAAACCCAACGATCTAGTTGGTGTTAACAAGGACAGCTATCTTGTCCTAGATAAGCTTCCAGCTGAGTATGATTCCCGAGTCAAGGCGATGGAGGTGTGCTGTTGACAACCAACCTCTCCCTGGCCATCGCAGTAATGCTTGAAAACGATGACGCTCGTCTATTGTTCATGTAAATTCTTTCCTCGCAAATGCCATGTCGTTGTTCATAACATGTGCAGGCTATGTGCAGGTTGATGAGAAACCCACCGAGGATTACTCGGACGTGGGAGGTCTTGACAAGCAGATCACAGAGCTTGTAGAAGCTATTGTACTTCCCATAAAGCACAAGGATCGGTTTGAAAAGATAGGCATCAGGCCTCCAAAAGGGTGTCTACTGTATGGTCCACCTGGCACTGGGAAAACTCTGATGGCCAGGGCATGTGCTGCACAGACCGAGGCTGCTTTCTTGAAGCTGGCAGGTCCTCAACTGGTGCAAATGTTCATCGGTGATGGTGCTAAACTTGTTCGGGATGCTTTCACCCTTGCAAAAGAGAAAGCCCCAGCAATCATTTTCATTGATGAAATTGATGCCATTGGTACCAAGCGGTTTGATTCAGAAAAGTCGGGTGACCGAGAGGTTCAACGTACCATGCTGGAGCTGCTGAACCAGCTGGATGGGTTTAGTAGCTCTGCAAATGTCAAGATTATAGCTGCAACCAATCGTGCTGATATCCTAGATCCAGCCCTGATGCGCTCAGGTGTGCGACCGATGCATCTGTGCTTTGTTGTTTTCTTGCTGCATGTCTTCCACGGAGCATTGTTTCAGAGAACTGTCAACACGGAATGGGTTGGCCCTGTCAGGTGTATGTTTACATCGACAGGGGTGCAGGACAATCAGGTGTGTTGGCGCTGTATTGCAACAAGTGTGTGATTGCAGGTCGCCTTGACAGAAAGATAGAGTTTCCACATCCGAACGAAGATGCCCGTGCGAAGATCCTGCAAATTCACAGTCGAAAAATGAACGTTTCGCCTGATGTCAACTTTGATGAGCTTGCGCGATCCACAGATGACTTCAACGCTGCACAGTTGAAGGCTGTTTGTGTTGAGGCTGGCATGTTGGCGCTGCGCAGAGATGGTACTATTGTTGGGCATGAGGATTTCAATGAGGCCATCATTGAGGTGCAAGCAAAGAAGAAGTCGAATCTGAACTATTACGCATAGAGTAGATTATTTCCCGTGGTGCTATCCTCTTGAATGCGCGTCACGTGAACGTAGACTTGCAATCAGAACTGAGCTATTGGTTAGCATAATCATAACAGGGAATACATGATTACAAGATTTCATCAATCACATGATTCTGTTGTAAAAGGAATACAGAGTGTATATCCGTTGCAGACTGTGTGCCCTGCAGCAAGAACTTCACCACCATTCTATGGGTACTTGTCTTGATGCCACATGTACATGCAAGCGTCCCAACCACACGAGGCAATCATTCCCTGGTTCAGCACATCCCAGTCGATTCCAACAGCGAACTCTTGATGATGGTTCCACACCCTTACTTGCGGATCCTGAGGGGCTGCAATGTCCCACAGCCTGACAGACATGTCGTAAGAACATGACAACAAGAGTGACTCTACATGTGGGGAGAAGCAAATCTTCCTCACAGGGTATGTGTGGCCTTGTAACAACCGCAGTGGTGTGGTGGGGTTCCTCACATCCCACGTCTGCACGCAAAAAACCAGTCAGATACTGGGGTTTTAAGAAAACAGGGATGACGCAATCCTGATACCACGTCGACACTCAAAACTGCGCAAGTGCAATATGAATGGCACATTTACCTTGATAGTCTTGTCTATCGAGCATGTGGCCAGGACACAATCATTGTACTTGCACCAATCGCCGCACAGTGTCTCCTTGGCATGAGCCTTAAGGACAAGTGACGGCGCTGCTTGACGGGTGTCCCAAATCATCGAGGTGTTGTCGCCAGAAGAGGACAAGAAGATGTTTGCGTGCTGTGGGTTCCTGCACATACGTCCGTTTCATGTTACATGTAACCCTAGGAGCTGTGGTGCTGTCATTAGGAAAACGGTGCGATACAGAACGTTGGTCTGCAATCTGCAGCAAGAACAAGGGTACTGTGAACACCATGATCAAGACCAGTGCTGACATCTGATTCACAGCTATATACCAGGTCCGGCAAGCGCCAGTCATTGCTGCTTTGCATACTTTCGCCCTGCCATGTTGAGAGAAATCACATAAATGAGTTCCCGCCCTGTTTCACTGGTCGCTTCAGCACCCTCAGTCGAAATGCATCAGAAATTGTTTCTCACAGTGACAAGTTTAGAAACAAGATTGCTAGGGATATTCTTCTCGTTGTGTAGACAGGAACACACACCACTTGACAGAATAGACACAGTAGGTGTGGCGCTCAAAGGACCGCACACATGCACAGTCTGCAAAGCTCCACAGCTTGACGCTGTCATCCCATGAACACGACAAGAAAAGATTGGTGTCGTTTGAATTCCAGTCCAATCCAGATACTTCTTTGCTATGAGCTGATATGGATCGGAATGGGTTCTGTCCAGAACTGAGATCCCAGAGTTTGATGCTCCCATCCCCAGAGCAGCTCGCGAGGATGTTTTCATTCTCTTCACTCCATGCAATATCCAGTGCAGCTGCACACGTCGTATGTCAATAGTCTGCAGGGGAGGTCGGCCCAAGTGACCTGAAAGATCAGTGTCAAAGGCACACCATCAACGGTGTCAAAGCCTGCAGCCCGCTGTAGGCCCAGTTCCTGAGCTTGAATAACAACAACACTACCGTTGCCTACAATTCCAAAGTTCTGGGCACATGCTAGTGCTAGCCTGCCCGTCTGAAAAGGACTGAACTTCACAGCACAATTGCTCTGTTCACCGTTGAACAGCATAACCAGGAAACTATGCAAAGTTATCGCCTCTGCATACTGAATTTTGTGCTAATTGCCTTGTCGGAAGACGAAAGTTGAAGCGGTAGTCTGCAGAACTTCATCACTTTCGCTGTGTAAGTTCATGCGCGTCCGACCATCTACCATGAATCACAGTTTCACAGAATCACAACATGCCGTGAATTGTTGCAGTCCTACAAGCCATGACCACTATACGCAGCTGTGCGTTTCGATTGTTGCATGTTGGTCCATTCAAAGACACACGTCTCGACACGCTCTATCTCGAGAGATAGCATGTCTTCCAAGCCCCCGGGTGATTCGTATTACAATAATGGTGCAAATGAAGACCTCCTTGCGCTCATCTACATTGGTGTGACTCGTCAGGGGCTGGTCGGTGCTCAGTGTACGTTGCACAAGCTTCCGGAACAGAGAGAGAGAGAGAGAGAGAGAGAGAGAGAGAGAGAGAGAGAGAGTGTGTGTGTGTGTGTGTGTGTGTGTGTGTGT